>DF243735.1:17790-59294 GCA_000507305.1 Breviolum minutum Mf 1.05b.01 | reverse complement strand
GCCAAAACGAGCATTTCGTGCGAGACTTCCTCCACTTTTCATACTTTGAAAGACAGGATGGCGTCGCAGTGCGAATGTACCGCCCAATGGCAGCGAATTAACGAGTTGGCGACGAGTTGGCGACGACGAGGCGACGACGACACGACGACGAGGCGACGACGACACGAGCAAAACAACGCGAACACAGGTCCAACCCCAGACCCCAACTATAAACGGGAACCCTTCGCTACGCATTCGGGAAAAATGTATATAGATGTCCCCAAAATTAACATGGAACCTTAAAATGGATGGGTGGAAGATGAAATTTCCTTTTGGGGCCCCGCTTATTTCAGGGGATGTGTTAGTTTCAGGGAGGGTAAATGGGATGAACAATATTTGTTGATGTCCCTAGTTGGAAGTTAGGATCAACGGCTACCAAGTATAAGTGGCTTATTTCACTGTGAATTGGTGTATATTGTTGTGATTCATTCCTGAGTGCTCCGATCACCAGCTTGATCACTAGCGTCAGTTGAGGGTAAAAAGTCTGGATAAAACCATGGATTCACAATAGAAGTAATATTGTATACAGAAATTAGATAGTATTGCTTGATTTGAATCATCCAACATTATCCGAATTTTTTGCTAGAAAAAAATGGTACTTGCAGGATTTTATTCCGGGTTTGGCTGATGATCCGATCACTCGGAGGATGAATCACACTTTCCATGTCGGTGAAATACGCCAGTGGTCCAAACCATTGGTCCAGACTTCCTAAGAGATTCTAGCGTATGATAACCCTTTCTACTGCTCAGTTTGCTGAGGGAGTTCACTGAGAAGCTTGGCTTCCGCCAATGTGATATCATCGTGATATATCTAAATGAGCCACGCAAAAAAAAACTCGGATACTTTCCATTATACTGGGTGTTTAATCGCAATCCTCAGAAAACATCCTTATACTCCCCATACAACTGGGTAGTATATGTAGTATAATCCCCTATAAACCCTAAACAACCAGGATTTTTCTTCATTGCTCAAATGACCTTCTTTGATATCTTTCTCCGGGTGACACCATCGAATGAGTGGATATTCCATTTTCACCTGGACAAAACTCAAAAGTGTCATTGACTTGAATGAAGGTCGGGCAGAGTCCCGAAAAACCCATAGCATCCGTGTATTCACCGGAACTTATCGTAAAAATCAGACAAATATGGGTAAATATACCATACATGGATGGCATGGGATATAAACCACCATTGATAAGTGAGATCCGGTAAGGTCTTCATAGCTTGTTGCGAGATCCGGTTGCAACTCTCCGAATTTCTCGAGGGGATTAGCGACTTTTCTCGGACGGCACCATAGAGGGGTTCTATACAGGTATGAGCACACGTATGCACGGCAGAGTCTGTCGGCCTGTTTGCATGTGCATATATGTATACCCTGCTTGCAACAAAATAACAAAGAACGCTCTTTAAAATGTGAAGGATTCCGGATCCTACCAAGGGGCAAGCCGTTTGGTTGACTTGGACTTCCTGGGTTTGTATATATAATATATATATATATACCTGGAACCCTTTGATGACCCTTGTTTTGGTTGGAATTTCGGCCTTGTTGTGGGGGGGGTTGGGTCCTACTACAATAATGGTCTTTTCCAAAAGACTATCTATTTGATGGTCTCTGGACCCCCAGGGTATATACACCATAGTGAAAGGAGATGGCGCAACTCCCAAGTCCGGTGGCGAGTTGTAAGGGGCCATGATAAACCAATACATGGGAGTTGAGCCATCTACTTTCCCGGTGGTGTGTATATATATATATATATATATACATGCTCTATACTAGGCATTCAGTCATATCAATTCCTGAAGGACAACAACTACCACGACACTGATCTGTGCACCTTGGGACAGCAGTGGCCCGCAGCATGGCGAAACACGGTTTCCACGGCGTGGAAACCACGTCTTCTGGGTCTTCTGTTTTCCCTGTGATTAGTTTCCACCTGTTTGAAGTTAGCCCAAACAAATCAAATGGTTTACCTTTAAATGATATAAGATGCGCAGAAAACTGCCTCGCAACAAGGATCATGGAGTAATGGGAGAATTTTAACTCAAGACATGCTTTGTTTTCGGGACTCTGCCGTGTACCAGTTACATATTGTCGTTTTTTGTAGGCAATTCTACTGATTTCACGTGATGTCACAACTATAGTTCACGGGATGTATGTAGGTTCCAATTTTTCACATGCCATTCGCCATCCGCCATGATAAGTTGTCTAGTGGAGCTTCCGACTGGTCGATTAGACTTGTTTGGCGACATGCCCAAGAAACCTGTCAATGCACAAAAATGTCCAGTGTTTGTAAGATAGTAACTGGGCTAAGAACTCTCCTTACTTCGAACCGAAAGTTGAAAACTATACCACGTATAGATTCACAAAAAACACGTCTCCTTTTCGGAAATATGAGATTCTGCTAAGGGCCTTCCTGGGATTTTGCCAAGGAAATTTGAAGGATTTTTAATGGTCAAAACCAGGCCGCAAAAAATGAACAGCGAACAATCCCATCATATCCTCATTGGATAGTTGTCCCTGTTGAACGAGGGTTTGTTGGACAAAAAACATCAAAACCCGAACATCATCTCTCTCTCTCTCTATATATATATATATATATATGTATATATATACATAAATATGGTACATAGTATTACCATTGTATTGCCGGCAATAATCCCCTGCAATTCTAATTGGCTAGTGTCCAACCCCCAACACATTCCGTTGGGAGATTGGCGATGAAAATACATGAAAAATACCTTGTGCCGCTCCAACATCTGTTCTGGGAACCTGCAGGGTGGAGGGTACATCCTAGCTTGAACACCTAGATCATTGAAAAACGATGCTCTTAACAAAAATTCCTCTTCAAATATGTGGCCAAAAAAATAGTCAGAGACTAACATGAATTGAGGAAAGCTTTTTGAGGCTTTGTTTATTTACATATATATTTTCTATGTATATATTTACATACATATATCTACATATGTGCATGGGTAAACTATAACACTTCACCAACCCAAATGGATGCCTTTGGAAGGTTTCCTTCAACTTCACAACATTTCACGTGAGAGAACCAGCGGTTTGGTCTTGACATCTCTGAATAGATTTCATTCACCAACCCCAAGGTCCCAAATCCACCATTTGGTGGTCAGCTTGGTGACTGGGTTCAAAATTGATCTGAACAAATCTTCCGGGGAAAGATTTCCGGAGCAAACATGTCACATTGATGCGAAAAAAAAGACGCCACGCTGCATTTTTTTGAGACCCCATTGATGAGAAGCATTGGCTGCTGGGACTTCTGCCAAGCTAACTGAGCATTGCCAAAGACCTTTGTGGAAGACCTTGCTGGCAACATCGCAAGGAGGTTGATGTCCGATATCCGATATCTCTTCTTCTCAAGCGAGGTGGATTTAAGCTTAAACAATACTGAATACAATAGACGGATATTCACCACAACTGTCCTTGAACAAAGCCTTAAGAAAAGCCATTTTCTTACGAGGATAGATGATCCTGCAAGCGCCCAAGGGTGGAAGAAAAAAAACGCGTACTTGGATATACTTCATGATCATTGTAACTTGGTTTAATGGGTAAACAAATTCAAAAAATGGTCAATGACCCAGCCAATTGGTGTTGTTTGCTGCCACCCATAAAAGAATGAAAAATATGTGCAATCCTCTCCCAAGGGTACCTACATTTTACCTTTGAGTTAAGTCCAACTACAACTTGTTGTGGATCATATCAAATATATCAACCAACTGGTGTGCCGTGAAGTTTCTCTCGCGAAAAAGAAAAAAATGGTGATTCTTGGGCTACTGATCTACCTTCAAAAGGTCTCTCCCCGGTCTTAAGGGATTACACAAATGTCGCAGCTTCCCAAGATATCCATGGTCAACCTCCTTGAAAATCGAAGCAAGCGCGAATCCCAGGAGGCCCTAGGAAAGCAGCTGGGCAGGCGTAATATCATCTATACTATACATCATCTATTCCATATATCATATATTATCATATAATTGTTTGCACATTCTCATACCTAAATAGGCAGTGTCAGCTAACAGCGACAAAAACCTCTTCGCATTAAAATCTGGTCTAAAAGAACAAACAACCA
The DNA here is from genome assembly GCA_000507305.1 of Breviolum minutum Mf 1.05b.01. Classification (NCBI taxonomy): domain Eukaryota; class Dinophyceae; order Suessiales; family Symbiodiniaceae; genus Breviolum; species Breviolum minutum. Next base: position 55,170 of record DF243735.1, on the reverse strand, counting down.
AAAATCACCAATGAATTGTCCACCGGGATTTCGGTGAAAACTCAGGTCACTGCGTGAACATTCCATTCCAGGACCAACGATTTTTTCTGTCAAAAAACCAAGGCGTTTGGACCATAGTTGGCCGCATAGGTTCGTAGTTCATGTCGTTTTAAAACGATCGGTATATATATATATATATAGATCGCTGCCAAATTATGACTAACCCCAAAAATTATCTAATACTTGTATCTAATTTAACAAACATGGGCGATTCCTTAGGAACTGTCCCATCATGTTTGATTGGGAAGATGACGTTTACTCAGTCATGTTTGATTTCTTTTTGTCATGTTACGAAGACCCGGAGTGTATATACATTCTTGAAAAAAATCTCCCTGAGAATCAACGAAGAACCTGTTTTGTTTTTGTTGGCAAGGTAGCTCATGTTGGTTGAGTGATGTTAGTTGACTGACCATCTACTCAGTGACAGCTTAGCTTCTCACTGGGGATGCTTGTCGCACCGTTCGAACGGGTAGCGCAGGGCCAGTCACAACCAGAACTTGTCCTGGTGGAGATGATTCAACCCCCCCCCGATCCAACAGGGGTCATTATATGAATATTATATGACACCGATCCAACAGCAGAAATCCCTCAAATGGGTCCCAAACATTTTAGCATCAACTTTGATCTCCTAAAATGGGTAGAAAACCACCCCAAATCTACCAAATCGAACATACCAAAAATGATGGGGCCGGCCTGGAACATGTATCGATCAAATCTCCGGCTTCTTTTAAAAACATATGGTCCATTTTTCGGGAATCTGCAAGTGAGATTCCAAGGGGGGTGAAAATTGTTCATCCCCTGCAAAGACTGAGGTGAAGGACCCACAACTTATCCCTGGAAGCCAGTCGTCTGTGTAGAGGTATGGATCCATTTGTAGCAAGGATTCCCGGATCGTTACCAAGTCGATTTTGGACGTCCTGCGGTGTTTTTTCCGTTATTTTTTAACTTAAGGCTCCCAGTGTATCCCCCAAAAACTAACTGCCAGGCTTGGAAGGTTCACCCAAAGAAAACTCATCTGAAGCAACCCCAAATGTTTGAGGTGTAAACTTGCTGTTAGTTGCAAGGAGGGTATAAGAATTGCTTTTTAACATGACACGTCGTTTTTCAGGCCTATCTGTTCAGGCTATTGTCTTAAGGGCCAGATTCCGTTTTATAAACACCCGAGGTGCCACAACACTCGGATAAACTGAATAGTACTCATGTGACCACATCATTTTACTTATATTTGGTATTGCAACCATCCCATGTTTTTTTGGTCAATGAATTTGAGCCACAGATCGCCAATGCGTAAATATGTAAATTATGACTAGATCGGCGATGTTTCGTCGGGATTCTTGTTGAAAAGATTCTGCAGTGTTCTGCTTATACATGTTTTGCCTTCGTTCAGGCTTAAACTAAAACATTTGCAACGTTTAAAAGATGTCGTCCTCTATTGATTTAGCCTTCCTAATACATAGTTTTTTGTTCCTCCTCAACCACACTGATTGGAACCATCATCAAAAAAAACACTGGGCAACACACGTTTTTACCCAACACATCCAAGCAACGACTGAAAGCCATTGCTTGCAATTGGAAGCAAAAGAATTGAACACGTCAATATGTAAGCTTTAATGTAGGAAGCACAAATGATTTGGTTAAAAAAAACTTCCGAATCCCTTTAGGAAGCGGGCTGTTTTTGAAACATCAGGGCAACACCACACACCACTGGATTGAAACAAACAACTATCAAAGAAGGCTTAGTGGCTTAGTTCTTTCCAGAAGATTTCAAGAAATTACATCCACAATTAGATTTACAAAACCAAAACGAAGTGTGTAGAAAGTGTGTATACCCTGGTTTGTAAACAAAGTCTATTCAACAAAGTGAAGTTGTTCTACCAGAAAGATGGCAGTGGTCACAATTTAAGAACGGTCATTCGGGACAGAACGATCTCTTTGTAAAAGGAGATGTTTTGGAAAGAAGTATAGAAACAGGCCTGTCTCAAACAAATTGCCTACAAACAAAGTCGCCTTTCAATCCTTTCTGAAAAGAAAGCTGCTTGTGAAAAGAAGGCTGGGGCTACATTGTCAAATCAAATATCATGATGAATTGAAAGGGACAAGTTCCTTTTGGGGGAACAACTTAACATCATATACTTGGAACTACTGATACTCTTGCCAGGATGTTTTTATATATATATATAGAAAGATTAGTCGAGTTTCATATCATAACAACCACCACTTGTACTGGTGACATTTCTAATTCAGCAGTAACCAAGGTGAATTGCTAATAGCCTATATAATAGCCTGCCAACGCTACAAACAACAAAAAAAACCTGCAAAAAAACGAACTCGCTCTTCGTGCTTTTTCTTCGGTGGGGTGTTTGGAGGTGGACCACATCACAGTTCCAAATTCCACTTCTTGGGATACATCTCACTCCTCCACCACGCGTCAACATGGTGGCCGACAAGGCTCGAGATGGACCAGATGGGCCACATGGGCATACCACGGGTTGATGGGCCATGGTCCTTCAAAACAAACACAAAGAATGTTCTGGACCCATGCACCAAAGAGCTCTTTGCTTAAGATGCTTGTAAAAAGTCAAAAATAATATTTTCCCAATTAACTGGTTTAATGGTGATTTACAATGGTACAAAGTAAACAATCACCTTGAAAGAATCCAAGATAACAAAGAGCTCATACTTTGCAGCTTGAAGATGTACAGCTGAAACTAAATGACTATAGATTGTGGATCTTTTGACAGCAAGTCAAATTGGATCATAGCCCCAAGGACTGAAACCAGGACCTAGATTGAACATGAGCCCGGGAAAAAACAAGGAAGATCCTCCTACCACCCCCCGAAGATTTCCACGGATTTCTCATGGACCTGCATTGGATTCTCGGTAGTCACTGGATGAAAGTAAGTAACAGTCCACTACTTAGCCCTGAAAATCCATGCTTGCAAAAGGCAATTTCCCTTGCGGGCCCGGGATTTTCAGGGGCTGTGGATGTTAGTTTCAGGGAGGAAAAAACATCTTACGAAAGTATACGAAAGGATGGACTCCAATTGGGTTAAAACAAACCAGAACAAGGGGGAGATTCGTCACAAGACACATCCCTTGGGCAGGATTTTACGAGTACCTTCCATTGAGTTGCCAACCAAGTGGCAAATAAACAGTTTCCTGTTACTAAACATTTAAGAATCCTGGTGACTGGCCAACCCAGGGAGCATCCCAAAATATACCCCGTTCCAATATCCATTTAAATATATCATTATATCTTTAAAGCAAGTGGATCAATATGGGTGTTTCCGAAAATAGTGGTACCCCAAAATGGATGGTTTATAATGGAAAATCCTATTAAGATAGATGATATGGGGGTACCACTATTTTCCGAAACATTCATATAGCTGCCAGTCTCACCATCGATCAAAAATCTACTGTTTTTAAGGACATCCCAAGTGGCCCAAAAATTCCCTCATATCAGACCTCGGAACAAAGCCATCAAGACCCCCCCTTCAAATTTCATTCTTGGAAAAACGCATCTCATGATGATGATGATGATGATGATGATGATGATGGTGATGATGATGATGATGATGATGATGATGATGATGATGGTGATGATGATGGTGATGGTGATGATGATGATGATGATGATGATGNNNGATGATATGACTGATGCTGATGATGCTGATGATGATGATGATGATGATGATGATGATGATGATGATGATGATGATGATGATGATGCTGATAATGCTGATGATGATGATGATGATCATGATGATGATGATGATGATGATCATGATGATGATGATGATCATGATGATGATGATGATGATCATGATGATGATATTGATGATGATCTTGATGATGATGATCCCTATGTGTGAATCCGGTAACAAAAAATCAAACAACACATAGGCAAACCTTTGCTTTTTTGGGCTGAGATAGCAAACTTTTGGTGCCAACCCCATTGATCAACTCAAACAAGTTCCAAGGTTCTAATCTATGACGGATCCGTGGGACCATCGTATAATTACCTACATTTACCGATTGGTAAATATACCTATACCAGAACCTTACAACCAGTGCCAATGAAACCCTAAAAGATGTTGAATTGACAAGTCCGAAACGCTTGGCACCCAAACTGGAAGGTCCAGGTACATATCTATTATGAATATGTATCTATCAATATAGTATCTACCAATTAAAAAACAATAGTATACATGATTGATTGGTAAATATGCCATAATATATCAACAATACACCTATATTAACGGTGAACGTATCTACCAAAAGGTTCAATTGGTATCTCCTGTGGGTTTTGTACCCAACATTCCACTACAAAATCGTCCCATGGATCCATAAGAGATGCTACTTTTCAACACCCCCCTGATCCTTGGCTCCGGAGCAGTGCAGTGTGTACGGCCTAAACAGGCGTAGGTATATAGGAAGGACAACAGCTGCACTCCCTAAAACTGAGTGAAAGCCCTTGAAAATAGGCCAAAATTGCCCCCCCAAAGGAAACGCGGAAAAGGTATTCCAACATATTCCAACATATTCCATTTTCAGGTGCGAAAAATGTGAGTTTTGGAAGCTGTTTTGTGTTGTTTTTGTTGGCAAGTTTGGTTGGGATGTGATGAACAAGTTGTGACTTTCTTGGGCTCCAAACTGGAGCCAACCACTGATGAGATATCACTGTAGCAAGTTGGAAAAGGTACCACGGGATGCTCATATTGGCACAAAAAGGAACAACCTCTTACTTTCCATTTATACAATACTGGTTGCTTAATAGTGATCCCAGTGATCCCCTTTTCCCTTTTTTTCCGTGGTGTTTGAAAAATAGTGACCCTAAACAACCAGGGGCCCTTTTGATTGGGTTTTCCATGGTTTTCCACATAACTGGGTAGTTTTTGATCCCCAACAAATCACCATAAAGCTCCCTCCCCTTTCAGCTCCCTCGACAGTGGCCACAATCAACCTAAAAATAACTTGGCAAGATTTAGGTCCCTTGCGAAAGCTTTAAGTTTTAGTAGGTTACATCTCGCGCTGTTCGTGCTTTGTAGCATTAAAACCCTACGATGCACTCAAAAGTGACTCAAAAGGTCAAAGGTCTTAAGGGAACATCTAAGATTTGCATAGATTTGCTATGATACTGCAACCTTTCCTATACCCAAATGCTCCATGGGATCGGACTATTTACCGTTGTTTACCTACACTTCCCCTTGAACGTGGCCATGTTTCGCCTAATGTAGGCAAATAATCCATGGAGCATCTGCGATACAATTGATCCTCCCGTGAAATGCTTTTCATATAATTATAGCCCCTGTTCTAGATCTTGTTGTCATGACAACCTTGGAACCAAAGAAGTCGCTTCCTTTCCCGAGGCCTAAAATCCATGTCTGACTTGGTTCCGGTCGTTGGCGCACTGCGTGCATTGTTGAAAGGTGTGTTTCAATCCATTCGGCTTTGAGCAGCTGCCCATGCTTGCACTGAACAGAGACGCCTTGACACCCTGCGGTACCACCTTGCGAGCCTTGGGGCCCCACTGCAGACCCACTCTATGCCGCCGGTGACGTGATGAAAGAACGAGCTCTTGCGGCTCTGAAAGGTCGGTACACCAACATAGCACAGATCCACAGATGTGTTTATATAGAGCGAAAAGACACTTAGGAGAATCATCCGACCATATCAAGTTAAGTATCAATTTAGGGATCGGCTCTCTACTTGAGCCACGAAAAAAAACACCTTAATTATTACTTTCCATTATACTGGTTGGTTAATAGGGATCCTCATATTGGCTCATTATAATCCCTACTTAACTGGGCAGTATAACCCCCTATATACCCTAAACAACCAGGGATTTTTTCATGGCTCACTTGAATACGATCGTTCTCGCATGTTTGGGTACGTGTGAAGCATGGACGGAGGCAGTCGATTCATTCATGTGTGAAGAGTGTGTGTCAGAGGGCAATCGTGTGTAGTACTACTAACTTCCCAACCAACCAACGAACTAACCAACCAACTGATTAACCAACTATACCAACTAATATATTTATATGATTTATATTATGTATACACTATCACCTAGCTGAATTTATATGAATGATCCCTAAGCACCATCACCATCCAAACAGGGCACCACCAGCTTGCCTCGTGGCGCGGGCTCCGCCGATCGCCCGCGCGTCGGAACCCGCGTGACCAGCGTCGGAACCAGCATGCCGAAAGGCACCTGGATGGATGGTCATGGATCGGCAAAATACCCGAGATGTACAGGCATTGAAAATTATATCCCGCCAAAAATACCTGGAAAACATATATATCCGGAAGTTCAAGTACAGTACCTTTTTTTTTGAAGGCAACGAAAGTGGCTGTTTTTTCTTTAGGGCTTTAGGGGTTTCAATTTGATGGAAATTAACATCAAGGGCTGTTATCCAGGGATCAGGTTTCATTGGTCAACTTACTTCATACTGCTGATCGTTCAGAAATCAGGCGGTTGCACCAATTGAGGACTGAAGAATCGTCTGTGGCTGGATACCGAAAAACTAAAGTCTTAACACTTTTCATCCACTTTTGCAATTTCCAAGACCCTAAAAAGTAATAGTTTGCCAGTTGGATATGTTCATGACTTTTTGTGTAAATCAAATCTACAAGCTCAAATCGTTGATGTGAGCAGTGATCAAAACCCACCAGTGGCATTCCATGAAATCCTGGCTGGTTAATAGGGATCCCTATATTTTTCTTATATTTCTGGTTTATTATAATCCCTTTATAACACATTTCATAACTGGGTAGCATTTCATCCCCTACAGAACCCAACCAACGAGGGGGAACTGAACACTGCTCATGTGTTTTCCAAAACTCAACACATCTAACCTACGTAAAAAACTTAGGTCCTCCATTCGCCTGACGAAACGATTCACTTTGAGTGACTTACTGTACAACTTTAAAAAAAAACGAACCCCAGACATATACCAAAAAAAAAAGGTCGTCGAAGTTCGCCCGGGGGGTAGTTGAGAACAAAAAAGAAAGACAAACCAACAAACCATTGCATCCATCAGCCCGGAAGCTCTCGGGATATATGTTTGGAGCTCACCTGCTTGCCGCAAGTGCGAACGCACTGCTGTGGCCACGTTGTCGGGTTCACACCATTCACCTGAAGGGGGACAGCATCACCTTGTCTTACTCATCGTGGTAACGAGGTAAAGGTAATGACATGAGCCATTTTGTTGTCTGCGAAGTTGGAATACCTACAAAGAAGGGGAGATTTTTTGAAACATCTATGAATACATATTTTGGATCCTGCCTAAACGCTGGTTTACAATAATTTCCACGAAGATGTTTATTTAGGCTCCCCTCCTAAAATAGTGATATGATTCTTTTCCCACTGGGTTCAGGCAGGCCGATCAACACAAAAAATTTATTCCTGGGGGCTCCCATCCTTGTCTTTTTGCTTATAAAAGAAAAACAAATAACAAACCTTAATATCGACCACATGGATGTTTCCGAAAATAGTGGTACCCCAAAATGGATGGTTTATAATGGAAAACCCTATTAAAATGGATGATTTGGGGATACCATTATTTTTGGAAACACCCATATCGACCACATGATGGTGTTTTGTGTTTACTTGATGTTTGCTTTTAATTCTTTTTCGAACAATCGTGAAAGTGAAAAATGACCTCCCTCGAAATGAGACATGTGACTCATTTGAAAGCTCCATGGACTCCACTTCTATGACAATGGGACCTACTTCGAGGGTCATCCCAGTTAGTAAGTGGTTAATAACCATGGTTAGTAAGTCCCCTAACTGGGGTCGTTCCCCTTCCAAATGGCCTAAATGGCTTCTAAAATAGGAGTTACTAACAACTTACCTAACTTCCACTGTTTTGATTTTCCCCTTGTCATGACATCAATCCGCCTGGTAGAGCCCATGATGTGGGCACTGATGTGGCTGCTGACCACACTGTCGTATGGGCGACCTTGGGAAAAAACCGTCACAACCCATAGGGATTATGGGATTCTTCTAAGGGGGGGGGGGTGGTGTCTAAGCGGGTTGGTGGATCCCTATATAATCATCACAGCCCTGAAAACGAACGAATTCCCCTTGAAAATCAATTGTCAGATGTATTTCCATTGAAATACTGCCTTTTTGTGGGACATCTTAGTTTTCGGGAGTGTGTATATGTTCAATCATTACGGTTTCCAGAAGGTCCCCTAACAAACCTGATCGTTCTCCTAGTTACCCCCTCCCATTGGAGCCCCACTCCCTTAGGAAGCCTAAATAATAGTAGTCTTAGAATTGCTTTTTAAGAGGACTCGCACCAGCAAATGTGCTTGAAGAATGTGATTCTCCTACAAAGAGTCCTGTACATAGCAGTTTGGGGGGGCAGTCTGGTTACCAAAAATATACCCGAACACCTGTATACTCTATTTTCAACTAGGTGTAACTAGGGATACTGTAAGTCTACTTACCAGAGAAACTAGGAACCTCATGTTGCAATGGTTTTCCTTCAATTTTCGTTCATATATTTTCAATGGGGTTGATGACCATCCGCATATGAATCTGAAACAACTGATCCATGAAAGGAATCCCACTAAACTGGTTGGTTGAGTTCCGGCATCCCAAATTTAGTGTGATGTTCTTTAATAAACCCCAACTATCAGCTAATGGGGCTAATCGTTGGTTTGGGTTGACGGCTGACGGCTTGGGATTCTAAGGGTGTGAGCAGCGGCCTTGGCGTTTGTGACTGGTCTCTTCCATGCGGTTGTGATGCGGCCCAAAGACCGCCAGTTGGAAGAATTGCGCCAATGCTGGTCCACATGTTCCGTAAATTCTGCTTTTGCAGTAAGATTTTGACCCCACGCAGCTGAACTAGTGATCAAAAAATGTGCAAGTTCAGCTTTGAAAGTTTGCGCCACCGAGAGCTGAGCCATCTTCTGTGCAGTATTCTGTTCACGCTGTCCACGGGCAACGCTTCTTGGGTGTTGAGTAGGCTTTTCACCTAGGACAGGCACCTCTTGCAGCTGTTCACGAATCCTATCCGTGCGCCCCCAAAGTTGAGTCATTAGCTGAAACCAGGGAGTATTTCATCCCCTATACAAACTGAGTAACCAAGGGTTCTTTCCATTCTTCAACATAAAACTTTGGCACATCTTCCTTGTCACTGGGTCAGTTGTGGATTACCCTTTCCGTCAACCAAGCATTGGGAAAACGTGAAGTCTGTTGTGTAGAGAAAAGACAACATCTCCATGGTCGTAGTTCACTTTTTGAGCCAGTTATCTTATGTTATTTCTGGTAAAAGGTTGTATGGTTGCATTGCACATGAATCATAAATCACGTACATTGCCTGAGAAAGTGGGTTCTCTTCCACCCGAAACTGAAGTTTTTACGAATAAGTTCACTCGGAATGGACTGATTTCTATTATTCCATTGGTCAACTTAATACTGTTGACCCTTCAGAAATCAGGTGGTTCCACTGTGGAACAATCGAGTTTCGTAGATCTCAACTAAAAGTCGTGTCACCATGAACAGTAGTGCACCACCTAGGTAAATTCAGAGAAAACCCTGTGAAACTTTATTGCAATAAAAACAAAGACATGTTTCATGGTGATCAAGTGCAGGATACACGCATAATCCTTGCATTGAATACCTCAAAAAACGATTTATACGTGTACTACTAACTCAAACCTAGTCCCCACAAGAACTCAAGGACTGAGAGTGAGTAGGAGTTTCACCCCGGAAAGTTTTCCTCTGAACTAGGCCTGTTACTTCATCCTAGCTATTTCTGGGTCATGATATCCTACTGCAGGGCATCCCTACAGTGGTTTTTTATAAGACACCAAACCCAAACAATGCACTCTTAAAGGGAAACCTCTCAAAATCACCATACATTTTATAGCATCAAGTTTGATCCCCCCAAAACAAGTAATTTTAAAAAGATGCCTGTCCCTACCACACCTGCCAAATCTATCTAAATGATCTTCCTGCCACTGTGCTCCCAAACACTGTGCGACAAACGCTTCCTCTTGGAGCCACCTGCTACGCATAGAGGTGATATACTGTTGATTGCTGAAATCCTGCGATCACCAGTTGAGGTTGATCGTTTCTCCCAATGTTTCTATCCCAGGTAGTTGTTTAGGATTTTTTCCATCAACAGTATCATCATGTTTCTTTACGGTGACTTGCATAGTTGAATGGACTCAAGTAAGCAACTTGTTTTTTGAAAAAAAGTGGGTTCATTGCAAGTTTCTATACACCAAAAAACTGAAGACTAATTACTTGACAAAAGCAACTTCTTCAACAGCAGCCCGAAATCAAATGAAATTGTCTCTGAGAAAAGAATCCCTCAAAAAAAAAAAACTTCATCGAAGTCCTCCTGGACTATATAGTTTTTCTTCCCCCTTTTTTTGCGTGCCATTCAAATAGGTTTTTTTTGCCAAAATCTGGTTGGTGGTTGAACCAACCCCTTTGAAAAATATTAGCCAAAATGGGAATCTTCCCCAAATAGGGGTGAAAATAAAAAATATTTGAAACCAGCACCTAGAAAATCATCCATTTTAATAGGCTTTTCCCTTATTTTCACCATCCATTTTGGGGGTAACACCCCCTATTTTTGGAAACACCCAAAATAGGGTTTTTTCAGCCAAAATCAATAGGGGGGCAGGTTTTAGATATACCCATCCACTCCCTCAACTTCCATAACCCAAAGGCGCACCGCGGTGAGGCCCGGAGCCGCAAGATGTGACACTCCGTGAATGGTTGGGCAAGTGCCCCAGCGTGCCTGGTGGGTTTCTTCGAAAGGGGGGTACATGGGGGCAACTTTGGGCCTAGCAGTTTTTGAAGGTCCGAAATAAAATCCACTTATTTTGGGGTGAACAACAAATCCAGTTACATCCAGTTCCCCATTTTTTGACCCATTTTATAGGGGTTATAAGTTGTAACTCCATTTATGTAACTAGTAGGGTCCCATCTTGTAAATTACCGAAAGTTGGGTGGGACAACAAAAGGTGAGGTTGGGTTGTCCCCCTTCCCAGGTCCCAGCCAGTGGCAAAACGAAGCTGGCTACGTTGGTATCCCAAAAAAACATGTAAAAATCCTGGTGACAAAAAACTGAGGAAGGGGGAAATCCAAAGGTGAGGTTGGTGACCTAGTCCGGGTACCATGTTTTTTTAAAGTTGTGATGATGGCGTTGTTGCAGCTTGGGCATCAGAAACCTCACGATGTAACAATAGTGAAGGGAACACGTGTAACATGAGATGTCACGTTTCACTCTTTGATGGGATCTTGCAGCAAGTACCTCTGTACACCCGGGTAGACTAGATGGCGCTAACATCTCCCATTGAGTTTGGTTTATATGGATATCCTTGAAATATCACCAACTGTTCCTTTGGGCACATCTTTGAGGGACTCTTCGTTGGGGGGGACCATCATGTACACACTTTCATATCTGTTGAGCATTGTTGAAACCAAAAGGTCGCCCTCCCAGCCGACACTTTTGAGTCGATCATTGTCCTTTTCCCAAGGTGGGATATGTTTTCCTCGTTACCTGGCAGGTATAACGTGCACAAAAAAAATATCCCTGCAAGTCAAAGACCATTGAGAAAATGAGTGGCATGGAATTGTTGAGTACAAATCACTATCTAAATAAATCCCCGGTTTATTTAATGGCCTTTGGACCCCCCAACTATATACCAAAGCCATAGGCGAGTAATGGAAAAAAACCTTTGTTTAGGGGATATGTTGCGGATGAAATACTACCCAGTTATGCGGGGATTATGATACACCATTGCAAGATTCCCTATTACAGGGGTCATGACACAAACCCAAGCAATGCCCTGTTACAAGGGAAATCCCTTTAAACTAGCATACATTTTAGGATCAACTTTGATCTCCTTCCAAAAAATGGCTCCCATGTAATGACCCCTGTATTATATATAATGGTTGTTTTTCAGGGCAATATGGGGTAATATGTTGGGAACAACTGCTAGGGTACCCTCCCCCCCGGGTACCGAAAAAATTTCGTAGCTCAGGTCTGCAAGCTGACTGCAAGTGCCATGGCCTTGATGAAGTTATTGACCTGTTGACCAACCACGTCCTGAGTCAACCCGGTGATTTCTTTTCCGGGGACGAGGAGCATGGCACTGTTGATGGTTCAAAAATCCTGCACCAGTTGGCATATATAAAACCTTGTAAAAACTGGGAAATTGGCCATATCAACTGGTGCAGGATTTCTGAAGCATCAACAGTACCACCTTGTACTATAAGCATCTATGGTTGACCTTTATGGTTGATATACCCTCTGGTTAACACCACACTTCGGGGCGGCTGGAAATGGTGCTTTTGAAACTATGTCAGAACATATTTACGAGTATATACCCCCATGAAATTTGACATAGATACCAAAAATGATGTTTTCATATTTCATATTCCTGTTTTGAATATCTATACTAAATTTTGGGGCAGGGTACATGTACATCACTCCAATCATAGCCGGATTTCAAAGCCCATGATGTGACATGTGATTGATTTCATGGCCGCTTTTGGGTAGGTGGAGTGGTCCTCAAGCATACCAGGTGATGCTACAAGCCGTGACCTTTTTATCACCAACAACCTTTGTTGTAGGGTCACAACACACCATCCCAAAAAGGTCACAAAGAATTTCGGGCTGGTGTATTTACTTAGACTTAGCTTTGACCCACCTAATTAGACCCTCATCTTCCTCGACCATATCTGGTATAGGCTAGGCTATGTCAGGAACTCTCGCCTATACGGGGGTTTTACTCGAACATACGGGCATTCGGGCTCGCCTATACTGGCACCCCCGCTAGACCATACCGGGAACAACAACCTATAGTGGCAATGATGGCAAACCTGGAATTGAATCGACCAATATAATGATATATAATGATCTATGTTGATATGATGTTAATGACTATCTTGATAAAAATCCGGCTGAAGTCAAAACACCACTCTTTTTCCGAGATTTTTCGAAAATAAGTGGACCGTGGACAGACCGTGGACACCCCGTGGAACGCACATACTGGCACGTGGAAAGGACATACTGGCACGTGGAACGGACATACCAGCACGTGGACACTGTAACCAACAAAAATGCGCAACTTTCCGAATATATTCGGCTCAGAGCCCCGACCAAACGTTTTCAACAGCCCCAAAGAATTGAACGAAAATGGAGAATGGTCGATGTGGACTGTTGGTAGCATTATGTTGGAGATGTTAGCCTATGGTCGCCTATACGGGGAAGATACGAACGACTATACCGGCATTTGTGCTCGAACATACCGGCAACATAGCTCGAACATACCGGCAAAATACCCTATATAGGCTAGCAAATCCTGGTATATCCTAGTTGCCCTCGAACATGTCAGATACATCCTTTGGAATCACAGGGTAGATGTTTCCGAAAATAGTGGTACCCCCAAATCATCCATTTTAATAGGGTTTTCCGTTATCAACCATCCACTTTGGGGTACCCCTATTTTTGGGAACACCCAATTTTACCCCGATGTAGGTAAACAGAGCCATGCATTGAGTATCTTGGATACTTGCGGCAAAAGGGTAGCCTAGAGCCCTCTATGTGTTTCAAACTTTTCTTGGTTCAAAATCCCAAGATGATTAGTTGGACATTCAAAACAAAAATGCCATTTGCCCCATCATGGTTCAATGAAACATGAATTGGACCAAAATCCCAAGTTTTTGAAAAAAAAACACCTACAAATTCTATCAAATTCGGGAGGCTCTAGGTACATATGGGCTTTTTCCGAAATGTCTTTTCCCAGAATCGATCGTTTGGTACATTCTGATGGGGGCCCGCTTAATAATTCAATTCATTTCTGATGCATGTGTCTCATCCTCATCCAGATATATAAAATGATTTTAACAAATCTTCTTACTATACCTTTTTTGGAAAGTGCCCATATACTTATCACACACAGATCATCATTTCAACCTTTGCCGCACCTCGGAGTCACCATCCTTCTTTCCCCGCCCTGAGGCAAGGCAGCCTGTTTCAGGCAACGGTCGTTGGGGTCCGACGTTAACGTTCCTCCCCCCCCCAAAAAAAAACGTGGTACCCTGGGAATTGATTAACCTTCATTTTTAGACAGGGCATATAAAACCTTGATTTTTCCATGGGTTTTGGGTTGGTATAGTTGGTAGCTGGTGGTGTATCTCTTGGTAGTTGGTGGTTTTTGGGATGGTAGTTGAAAGGCGTCTTCACTCTCACTACTATAGGTGGTGTGATGTGACAATTTTGCCAAAAAAAAACATGGGGGACATCTTAAATACACTAACTCGTGAAGATGAACTTCCTTTTTTGGTTCGAACAAACCAACGTTTACCGCCAAACTGTCACAATTTCCAATGCGGCGCCAGAGTTCCCAACAAAACTCAGTGTGGATCCCAGTCGCTAAAAAATCCATACGGCTCGTTGATGGATCCATGAAGAGAAATGGTGACAAAAATTCACCTATTTAGATAACGCAAACCTTCAAACAGAAACTGGGTGACTGGTTTGATTCAACCGGTTTGAAAAAATAATGGTAGTACCGGTGAAAATAAACAAATGGTTGAAACCACCTAGGAAAATCACTGATCTTTTAGGGACGAAAAATAAAATTTACACCAACCAACGTGACAAACGTGAGTTGGTCGGAGAATACTGCCTGATGGAGCCTGTGAAAGACGAGGATCGATCGAAGGCCTGAAAAGATCCAGAGTTGGGTTCGTCTCAATTGGATGAACCCTTCATCTTTAATGGGTTAAGGCTTGGAAATCACCAAACATCCCATTCAAAACTGCTTGGAGTTCCAGGTACATAACCGAGCAAATTACTACTGTATAACTCCTAAACCTGAATGTTTCTGGCATTTTGGAGAGGGGAATTCCCTTACAATAAAAAAACATTTTGGGGTTGACCAACGGGCAGTTTGTTTGGTCGCTATAAAAAATTGCCCAGAAATCAATGTCATGTCATCAGTGTCATCAATGTCATCCTGAACTTGTGTCAGGTGAGGTTGACGTCCGGAGAACATGTGTTTTTTTAATGAAGTGAAAGCGATGAAAACTGAACCGGAAAATTGATGATGGATTGCTTCAAGACTTGCATCGACTTGCATCGACTTGCATTTTTGCAGGTGCGATTGTTTCAAAGGGAGAACAAAATGATAATTCAAACAAAACCAAACAGACACAAGTAGCTCTAAAATAACATGTGAGACATACCACCCAGATACCGCAAATACAAATAATTCAAAAAAAACAAGTGAAGACTATACCGTACCACCCAGATACTTGGATAAGGACGAAGGAACCCTTCACACTGGTCACCATTCACGAAATTTCCCATCACGACGGGCCGTGCAGCCTGGGCATCATTCCATGGACCTGTTCGAGGAAGCTGAGGTTTGAGTTGTTGGCTTTGGCGTGTTGCCATGCTGAGCTAAAATGGAAAGAGAACCTCCCTAAAACCAACAGCAAACGCTCCTGAAAATACTTGTAGGCCGAAAATGCCCCGTTTTGGGGTCAAATTCATCTTCCAACCATTGATTTTCAGGGAGTTTTGCTGTTAGTTTCATGGAGGGTACACACCTACTATCTGAGTAAGCCCACTATGAGCAAACTGAGCAAAGTCAGCTGATAGATTGGGAGATCAAAGAAACGGCTGGTTTGCTAATGTTTCCCTTTGGAGAGCATGTTCATGTTCCAGCTCCTCTATTGCAAATCAAATCACTGCATCACTCCCATATGGATGATTTTCTTCTCAAATCGGTGAAACGAGACTCTTCCCGTGAATTTGATCATAACGAACAACGAGAATTATTGCTTTGGTAACACAATTTTTTGGGAATTTGCTCCGAACAACCCATTTGCTATACTAGTATATGGATGATTTCCCTCTAACAAAATAAACATGCGCCTTTCGGACCCTTATTTTCGAGTTTCTTTTTTCATGACCTTTTACGTAAGGTGAAAACCGTGACCTCCCCATTTGGGTGATCAGTTCGGGTCACGACTGGAAGAAGCTGGCAATGGTTCTATAGTTCAAGTAAAAAGTCAGGGTTGGTAAGATAGTAATTACTGTATATGATAATGATCACCCAACTTTTTGTCACCGTAACTTGCTTAGGTTTTTTTTGTCACCGTAACTTGCTTGTTATTTTTGTTCGCTCGTGGATAAGTTCCTCCAGCCAGAACTTTGCACTCTCCACAGCTTCATCCAAATTGGCTCCAGATTTTCGGGAAGCTGTGCCAATGGAAAAATATGCCATGTGTCAGTTTTGGGAAAATCATGGAAAATCCACCTTCCGCAAGGATTTTGGGGATAAAAATTAAAAAAAACTGAAGAAAAAAAAACACCCGATATCTAGCCCATGTTTCAGGAAACAAAATTGCTAACTTAGGATAACATACCTTTACCGACATCCCTCACCACCAAAAAAAAAACGGCGGTAGAAGCCGCCCGTCTTTTTCAGCACAGCCATCGCATGGTGTCGTGCCATCTTCAAGAGAACCAAGGATATCTGCCATTGCCTCGGCAGGCTTCAGACAAACTTTGGACCTTGAAAATGTGGTTACATAGCTAGGGTGCATAAATTCTTCAATGAGTTCTTTAAGTACACCAAAATGAATCATGAAATTTGGAGGGGTGTTTCCAACTGATGGTCATGTGGGGCTGACGGATGGAACCTCAAAATCACCCAATTGAGACCTCCATGACTGTGGGTTCAAAATGGTAATTTTCCAGGGTGTTCCCTGCCGGGCTCATACCATCTTCGTTCCCAACTTTTCTGCAGCTTCGACACATAGCGTAGTGGTAAGCCTCGAGGTAGCAACACTGGAACCGACCGTTCTGCAGTTTTCTAAAAAAACAAATCTATCCCCAAAAAAGTCCCAGTTTCACTGAACTACCAATGAAGTTGAGAAAGGCACCCTCATCGACCCTCATCCAAAGTGCAAAAAACGGATCAAATCATGCAAGTCATGCTTCATGGCAAAGATCCAATTTTCGTATATAATTGCCTCGCTTGTTAATCTGCACTCGAACAGTGCTTCTTTTGGAGGGGGGGCCAGATGTCCACTCTATTACCCGGGACAGAGTTTGCCACCCCTGCGCGGATTCGGCCTGGGCCATCAGCTACAGCCCGACCCCAAAAAACAACCCAATGATCACAGCCTACGTCCATGATGGACGGAAGTGTGGATGGGAAAACTGAAAACCCATCCCCCGAAAAGGAAAAAAATCAAAGGAAAACCCCCTCAGCAAAAGTTGTAAAGGGGGAAAGCAATTCGCGACGGTTTGTTGACTGGTTGGAGTATTGAAGAGAAAAACAATGCTCTTAGAGGGTTTGGCGAGAAACATCCGGAGAAACTCCGAAGCAAACACAGCAGTTGGAAAGTTGGCATGCCTTAAATCAATAGCAAATTCATCATGGATACTTAATACCTGTAGGACTTGATATCCTTTCCTTTTGGGATGCACACTGCCGGATTTTACTTTGGGATCCCCACCCCTGAAAATTAACATGCCAACTGAAAAGGACAATCATCTTCCAAACCTCCATGGTTGGGTTCCATGTTAATTTTTCAGGGTGTAATAGTCACGCTTCCAGGCGCTTCCATCCTGGCGTGGGGCTTCACTCCAAAATATAAAGGCATTTGCCATAGAACGAACGACAAAAAAAATCCTCAAGAGTTTCTACAGGCCCACTTCAAGGGGGCTGGGGGCCCCACCCACCCCAAAACCATGAAAAAGAATGGTTTTGGAGTTTTGGGCACCTAAAAACGCAGGTTATTTACCATAAAAACCATCTAAAAAATTGTAGGTTTGGGGGGGGGGCCAAATGGTAGATTCTTCATTTAAAAAAAAACTCCTACCCATGACAGGTCCCCATCCGAGCTCAAGGTACTGTGAGAGTAGCATCCAAGGTCACTGCGTTGATGGTGTTCCCTTCCAACTCCTCCCAAAGGCGAGCGCCAGGGGTAACCCTTCCGGTCCAGTCAGGGACAGTGGGAAGCCTACAAATTTCTTTAAGGAAAGCTTAAGGGAATTTAGGAGAAATAGTAAGAAAACCATACAGTACTATTGGCCATATGTTTAAGAATACCACAAACGTTTGTTGCTCCACAAAAAAGACGAGAAAGACTGCGCGTGTTTTTTTGGAACATACTTTATGGATGTCTTTTGAATTCTTTGGCAAAGTTAGAATGTAAAAATGCTGATCGCTGGATGATACGACCCCCGAAAACCAACGGGCTGGTTCACCTGAAAAAGGCTCGAATGCAAAGGGAAAAAACAAGGACAAATACAAACTCCTTCAACTTTGGGGGTTCCAGCCGCTAGTTTTCGGAGATGTTTTTTCTTGGAGGATCATCTTAGCAACCCCTGCTTATAAGCCATGAATGGCCATTTGAAAAAAACAACCCCAATTAGTGGACTTACTAACATCTAACCATAGTTGCTATCTACTTACATGTCCTGGGATGATCCTCCAAGTATAGTGGTGTTACTAACCCAACCATTTACTCAAGACGTTGGCAGAATTCTGAAGTTTCTCCAAGTCCATGGCGAAGTTTTGTTGGGGCCCCCGGCTCCCAATGGCCCAATGACAAACAAAAACACCTTGAAATGGTGGGTTTTTTTTGGAAGAGAAATTCCATTTTATTTTGTCAATCTTGGAAATTTGGGGAATATTGAAAAATTACAATATACTTTCAAAATGGAATAAATCTTTGGGACAAACTTGTAAACCCCCACCTTTCTGCCATCCAAAGGTTGTATGTACATATGGATTCACCCGGAAGATATTCCGGCATTCGGGATCTCCGATCTTCACTATCGCTTCCTATGGTTCCCTAATGTACTGTTCCCCTACGAAACTGTAAGGTGTCCAATTAACCCTTCCCCTTGAACATTCTCCCCCCTTTTCGGGAAGTCTATCAGAAAATGATGATGAGTTTTTCACAACTTAGTTTTGCTTCTTCGATGCTTGGAAAAAATAAAACATATTCCCCAAATGTTGGTAAAAAACTGCTATTTATCATGATAGAATCCATCAAAAAACAACGGATTAACATGACAAAAAAAGTATTTCCTCCTCAACACCCAACGCCAGGCCAGTAAGCTAGGCAACTATATTCAACTGGAGGCTGAAAAGTTACCTGGCTTTAACTGGCTGAATTTTTTAGGGGGGCTCAACAAAAAAACAGCTCTGATTTTTTTCCAGGTATTTTGGCCTAACATAACTATACCATTTACTCCCCAAACCGGCAAACAAAAACCCTGGTTGAACGCATGGGTGGCCCCTGGCATGACATCTGAGGTCGGGGGCCTATCCCTCCAATGCCACCCCCCCCGAGAAACCCAAAAAAAAACCGGGTCCTTATGAAAGGATCATGGTGGTGAATGAACCCTGAAAAATATGGCCTTCTTTTTCTTGGGGGCTGAAATTGAGAGGATTACCTTTAGATTCTCAAGGTTTCAGCCCCAAAAAAAAAAACGACTATACTTACTCTGGTGACAGGGATAAAAACTCTTTTAAAAAAAAGGGATGTCTTACCAAGTGTTTTGAAGGCATTGATGGCACGCCTGATGCTTAAATGGGAAACCGCATCTACCAATGCTAGGATCCTTTTCCATGTTTCTAACTACACCGAACACCTCCATCTAATTTGACGATTTTGGAGCCCGCATCCCCATGTCCCAGTAGATCGTCGCCTCTTCCATCTTAGACATCAAGTCCGAAACGCGCTGCCACTGACGGCCTAGAGAAATAGCATTGTTAGGGGACATAGGAAGGATCTCTTGTGCGTATAAGGGTCAACTTTGGTCATCAACAACCCAAATATTGTAATTACCCTGGGCAAAACAATATGATTCCTGAACCTGAATTGATCGGGCATTTTGCGGAGGAATTCCTGACTAAACGATCATTTGGGGGAATCCCTAACCGGTGGAAAAAGGTCACATGACTTGCCCCTTTTGGATATGTTGATTTCATCACCCCTCAAACCTACACTACACCCCTCACACCGAAGGCAGCCGTGTTTCAGTGCTGTCTTAAGTTGGAGGTCTGTACTTGTTTTTGGTATATCTCTAATACTATTACTAAGATAGTAGATCTTTGTGTTGGACACTTGGGAGGGAGGCTGGGACAGTGGATCTTCATGTTGGACACTTGGGAGGGAGGCTGGGATCTTCATGTTGGAAACTTGGGAAGGAGGCTGGTAACCACCGGCGTAGGTGATGGTTGCTTCATGTTGCTTCTACCTCCTCCACGTGGACGGGTAACCCCGCTCGGCCCAACGGCAAAGGCAAGCTGGTAACGCCACGGCGCGCACCGTGTTGTTCAACCAATCCTGCAGGGCCGTGTTCCACACCGCTAAAGCCCGGCAAACGGGCAGGAGCGGTACCAACTCCACGTGCAGGTTGGTCTCCTCGTACAAGAACCTAGCCAAACACTCTAGCACCACCAGCAACCTCATGGCTCTTTCACCGAAACGAGCTGTCGCAACCTCGTTGTTTTGAGAACGGCTGCGAAAAAAAAACACGGCTCCACGGCAACCTGACACGGACACGTCGGTCAAACCGAGTTCAATTCTGTTAAAACTGGACTTGCCACAAAAAAACTTGTCGCATTCCATCCGTCATTGCAGTTCCTTTGTTTCTTCCGCATGTGCCTCGATGCAGCCACCACAACCCCGCAGGTGAAATAACGACCTTTTTGGCGAGCTGCACTGTCATGCTTTTCAAGCCTTTGGCCCTTTTTTGGTTCAAACAACAAACACACTTGCTACGTTTCCGGCAACGAAACCACGTTTGCATCTTCACTGCAAGGCTGTTTCAAGTGACATTTGTAACCAGAGGCTTTCTGAAGTGACGGCTTTTGACTCTAGGGTTATTCTGTTCGTTGCAATCCGAGCTTCTAGCTGCTCGGCAAATCAAAAACTCATTTCTCAAGCTGCACCAGTCGTCTCTGTCCTGTTCAGATCTGGCTTCAAAATTGCAGGCCATAAAGTGAAAAAGCCTCTGTCCAGCTCAGCCTATGGCCAGCAGTGATACATCGAAGCCGGCGCTGCCAAGACCGCAACTGGTTCTGCAGCTGGGCAGCACAACTTGGAGGCAGTATCAAAAGTTCTAAAGTCCACCCAACAAAAGATTGAAGCTCCTCCGACAGCTGTTTGTTGGGCCTGGAACCGGCCCACATCTGCCGGCAGCAGGAACGGTGGTCTCGGAGTCCGTCTCCACAAACATCTCCGCCTCTGGGGGCAGCGGTTCGTCGAAGTGGGTTGTGATTTGGAGGATCCAGTATGCGTGCAAGTAGCCCGTATACTCGATCAAACCCTCCATCTCATCCACTTCCAAGTGGCCATGATGGGTCTCGTAGTGACGAACTGACCGAGCCAAAGAGCTAAACGTGTACGGAACCTTCAAGGTGGCTAACAGTTCTTCTGGGAAGAAGCCAAGTTCACACAAGAATTCCAAGTCGAGTGGTTGCGGCCTTCCACGAATGATGGCCTTGCGGGCCCGGCGCCCAATGCGAATGTAGAATGTCACCTGGGAACTACCAATTGCCCATGCACCTTGCAGGTTCGCAGCCACACGGAGTGTGTTGTCTAGGTGCTCCCACACACGAAGCAAAATGGGACCAATATACCTGCAGGTCTGCACCAAAGGAACCAAAGCTTTCTGTTCATGGTGGAACAAAAAGTTTGCCACAACATTCAGGACTAACAGCTCGTCCATGTCGTCACAGGGAGAGTGGGGAAGAAAGCAGAGACCGAAGGGTACTGAACCAAAGGATGCTCGGCCACAGAAAGAAAATTCATATGTGCAGTCTGGCAAGTCTTCATAAAGAAAACTTCAGAAACAAAATTCATCCGTTGGAGTCTGGCAGGTCAAAGAGAAAAATTCAGGATCATAAATCTTTAAATTTCACTGCTTTCCGCAGCACAAAAATTGGGCGTCGGATTGCCACTTGCCTTACTCCCTGGAGGCGACTGCCTCCTGCCACAACACCTCCCGGGCCCCGCCTGCTTCCTTGGAAAGCCCCCAATCCAAGTCCTCGGGCTTGGGACCGAGCTTTGGCGGGTTAACCCGACAGGAGGGTTCTACAAAAAAAATTGCCCGCAGAAACGGGACATCTTCGCACAAGACATTGCAATTTGCCTTCGCCACACTATCGCCATATCCATGTTTCACTTTAGCGGTACATCAAGCGAAGCAGGAACAGGACTTGGGACAAACGAGTCATCGTAATTTTCCTGTGGTAGCTGCACAATGCTCCACATTCAGATTCGGTTTCTGCACGGTATTTTGGTCTTGCTCTATCATTGACCCGTTCGGTCACTTTCTGCCCAAACCGCACGCTCCGCGGACTTTTTACACGGAGACACCCACCACGGGATACACCCACATGTCGGCATCATGGTACGACGACACTTTGCAAGGCCGCTTCCATGATGGCTGCAACGAAAGAAGCGCGTGTGGAATAGAAAACGTCTAGACTTTAGGGCCTAAACCCTAAAATCATATACGCCGGGTGGTTTGGGGTGGGATTACCGCCACGCGTGGCGCGCAAGTGTGTGGGCCCGTGAAAGAAAAATCTATAGGGCCCACCACGCGCGCCCAGAACGCTATCACACCCTGAACCCTAAACCTTAAAACTACAAACCCTAAACCCTAAACCCTAAAAACTTAAAACCCTATATATAATATCCCATAGCATGCATGTATGGTAGGTATATTTATCCGCATTTAGTTGATGTTTATGCTAAATGTAGGTAATACATGGATGCTATTGGTATATATTTATATGTTTCAATCAGAGGCAATCCGTAATGGTGGAGGGGGACCCTCTGTGTTAAGGACTTGAGTCTTCCAACCCCAACGCTTGGACCATCTTTTTGATGTGAAAACCCGCTCCAAGCTGTGGTCATTTGGGATACCACTATTTTGGATCACCCGCATCTATGATATCCCAAACAGGGAACGAACCCACATATTTCACCTTAGGAAAAGGAAAATCAACGACTCAAAAGTACCTTGGTAGTTCCCAGGAGGGTGTGTATGTATATATATATTTTTTTGTTATATAATATATACTATAAATATATATTATATATATATATATATATTATATATATATGTATATACATTTATATAATTATATAATATATAATTATATAATATATTATATATATCATAGTATATATATATATATATGTTCTTATGCATTCCCTCCCCCTGTCTCTTTACAAAGTGACTGAAACAACAATAAACTAAACAGAAATCACCTTTGCTAGAAGTTTTCAAGTGGCTAACTGTTCCTTTCCAGAGTTCCATCTTACATGAAAAAGGATAGACAAATCCAGACTTGCCTCGAATTCTTCTTGAAACTTGCATTTTTGAGGCCTATCTCAAGGTAGTGGTGACTTGTCAACACAACTTGAGACATCAGTGGGGTTCTCCCACAGTCTCTGAAACAGGATCGCTTGGCAATCATCGTCTCATTTGAGGATCGTTAATGACGGTAATCACCGTAATCACCGTCATCACGCACGGTTTGACCCAACCAAGTAGGTTTACAGTCCAACGTCAAGGAGGCATCTATGTTCGTACACAAGCGTACTCATCACGTGGATGTTTTTGGGCAAAACAAATAAAAATGTTGGGTGTTCACCGACTGTGTTTCTATCTGTCCATACTTCTATATATATATAAATATAGATAAACATACGTACTATTTGCGTATGTATATTGTGTATATACGAATTGATTGATTTCCCACCAGCACAGCACTTTCCAAAAACACCCTTTCAACAAACCACCTGAAGCACATGCGCGAAGGACTGCATTGCCTCCGATGACATCCTGAGCGAAAATAATCTGCTAGATGGTAACGCTCGTTGGTATGTTGGCTTCTAATCTTTGGTCAAATTCCTGTCATCAACAAAAATCTTAGAAATGTTCTCCTGCTTCAACGAGGTTCCATAGGGTTAGTTATAACTTATCACTCAACTTGCAGTACCCGAAGGATCGTCAGAAATCACGATCCTCTTTTCGCTACCAGAATGCTAGACCGTACTTGGATCGTCAGTCCCCCATGGTCTAACTTTGCCAGTTGCCAAACAAAATGAGACACTAACTCTTGACTAGCATCATTCCTTGCATGCATGTGTTAACATACATCAAACATATCGTCAGCACTATCATCATCATCATCATCATCATCATCATCATCATCATCATCATCATCATCATCATCATAGTGAATTGCACCATTTAAAACACCTGAAAATTGAACGAACAGATACCCAAACAAAAGGCCCATAATTTGAAACGAGTTACCTTTTCCATAGCATCCATGTGAAAATTTCTGGGGCGTCTGTTTTTGGAGACAGCCCAAAAAAGGAAATCCCCATGACTTTGCCTTTCGAGTTTCTAATTTCCGTTGACCCACTTCGATTGCTGCACGCCATTGAGCTGCGCGAGCCAGTGCGCTCAAGAAGGCATTCACTGTGATGGTGTCACCCTTTACCTGACGGGTTTCTTGACACATCTCTTTGGGGAAGGGCCCGAAGGAAATATTTATTTGGTTCAGAACGGGATGAGTCGTGTTACCCAAAAAAATATATAATATTATGTATATACTTGGGATGTGAGTTGCCCAACATCCTGCTGGCTTTTAGGTGAGTGGAAAGGGGATTCAGGTTACCTTAAGCGCCACTGGCCACCCGGAATCCCGGAATCACCGAGCCTCCTGGAAGAGGAGTAAAGCCATTTCCCATTGACTCGCCCGTTCCTTGGGCGAGGATTGTCTTGGATCGATCCCCCACGACCAATCACAAGTAGTTATATAGCAACCATGGTGCTCGGTTTCGTCCCGCCCAAGAGGTTGTTTTGGACCGATTTTTCCAAATGGGAGTGACCTATAAATGGCGAAAATAAACGGGGGTGATCCTAACTACTTACGTGGACCCATCATGGGAGCCTATCCTCCAGAAGCTGGCGGCTGAGGTATCTCCAAGGTCGAAAGCTGCCTCCCCCAAATGCCACCAAAGCCGAGGCCTGATTTGGATAGCCAGGACATGACATTACACCCCTCAAAATAGGCCAAAATTGCCCCAGAAGGAAAGGCGATCGTATTCCAACCATCCATTTTTGAGGGGCGAGCTGTGAAAATTTTGGTGGTGTAGATCTTTCAGAACCCCAAAAAAACCCTTCAGCTGCGTCTTCCAGTGACAGCCGGAAATTCTGAGGGTCTTTTTTTTGAGGATTCCCTGGACCCCAAAATGCAATCATCGTGGTCACTGTTCCTTTAATGGAATCATCAAATGTTCGTGTTTACCACCTAGACCTCTATAGATTTCGGTATCTTTCATCTAAGACTGGCCAAGCGTGAGTATCACATGCCTATAACCCTGACGCGTTGATCTTGTGCACTTGCAGAGCAAAAAAAGGATTTGGTGTTGCTTTCTGTTGTGGGTTGATAAGCAGAAAATTCACTGGCATAATGCGTTTCACGTACAGTTCTAATGTTCTTGGCCCCCTTGGGTTTCTCAATCGAAGACACCTGCATTCTATCTCTGATGATACTGTTTAGTTCGTCGAGGAGCCCAACGACAATTCTCACGACCTCTTGGGCGCATCATCTCGGGGCCCGTAGCCGATCTACGTGTTGTGCTGTTGTGTGTTTGTTTGCCTTGTGTCTTGACTGTCCTGTGATCGTTGGAGAGGACCCCAATTTTCATGGTACTTGGTACACATACCTAATCACTGATGTGTGTCTTTGCTCCACGTACTCAGGGCGTTAAGGCAAACCCCCCAAAAAGAAGGTACCTGTTACTGGGATGGGGGCCACACCCAATCAGAGGTAAAATGGTGGTACCTTGGGATGGTACCCTTGATAATCGACCCCAGCGGGTATTTATTAGGTACGTATATCCCCTTTTAAAGGGCTCCAACAGGGGGTGTTAAACAGCTAGGGGCCCTCCATCCCAAGGGTATCACCAATTTTCATGTGACCCAACAAAATCACTCACTTCTATATAACCTTCACTTTCCACCACTGGCATCCTGGGCAAATAAACCAACCGAATGGACTTATATAAAAACAAGGTATTTCTGGCCAGGAGTCACAAGCGCTTATTGCCGCATTGAAGGAAACGACATCAGGCAATAGTTGTGGACCTTAGTGCGAAATGGCATCGATGTTATTTTTCCAACTCATTACACAACTAAAACTAAACTGTTGCCAGGGGTCGTTAAATTACCCATTTTGAGAGAATCAAACAATGCCAACTTATGGTTAATTGGGAGGATTTCCCTTGAAACAATGCATTATTATTATAAATTATATTAAATTATAATGACCCCTGCTTATTGAACTAAAATTGCCACCCTTTCCAACCAGCGAAAATACAACTCAAAGCTTTGAGTTGTCAAACTGATGACAACTCAACCAATGCTACAACAGCGTGCTTTTCTGTTAGCAGTTGGTAAACTTTAGGTCCTTTGTCAAAACAGGGATCGTTGTACTACCAACCCGAACAATGCCCTATTCAGGACAAAAATCCTTGAACATTACCAGACATGTGCGTTTTGATCCGCTAAAATGGGTGAATAAATGATCCCTGCAACTGTCTAGTTTGCGTTGGATTATGATGCAAAATCCCTATATAAATTCAAAATCAGATTCATATTCTCCTGAATTCAAAAAGCATGAATCGATAGGACCATATGAATCCCCATTGTCGAAAGAAACAATTGCATTCCTGTTTTACTGGCCAATCTTGGTGAACAGCCCTGCTTGGCAATGCGGCAAGGGGTGTTATCTGCTATCTCCCCATGTCTGACTCATGCCAGGCATGATTTCCATTCAGGATCAGTCCTCCTCAACTGTTTCGTTGAAAGCAAGTTGAACAAAATCAACCAGCATCACTTCTTCAAGAAGATTTCACAACGTGTACCCTATCCGCAATCCAAATGCTTTTGAGTGGTGATCGGTCCACATAGCAGAAAAAAAAACACACTGATGACCCACACACACACACACACATCACCCTGTCACTTGCTGGGACATGCACCGAAACCGGAACGCAGCAGTGCCAAAGACCATTGCCATTCTCCTGCATTTGATGTCAGGAAACCAACAACTTAATCCTCAGACCTATCAAGTTACTGACATAGTGTTCATGGCCAAAATGCTGCACCCGTTGGGATCGTTAGATTTAAACAAAAACGTCGTAACTGGCTGGGATGATGTAGGCCAGACCTGTCCATCAAAAGCATCAGGACACTTCGTGACACTTCCATCCAAACCGTGGCCCAGGAAAGATGATGAAACCCCGAGCGTTTAAAGCCTCCCAAAAAACAAAAAAAACGAAATAAAGAATGTTTGCTTTCATGGGTGAATACGTCTTTGGTACTCATTCATGTGAAGCAAATGAATAGTTGTTTTGGTGTTTTGGAGATCCCCAAAACTATTTTTAAACAGGAGACGACTGGCAGCCGGCTGCATTTCTTTTAAGAGCCACAAAATTCTTCCGGGGGTTTTGGGGGGGTCGTCTTAGATCGGTCTTTTAATTACCAGTTTTTTGGGATTCCCAGGGTTTTTGCTGTGATGAAGCTAAGCCCGTGCTTGAATGACCCGAAAATTAATGTTGACCCTTTAATTCCTCACTACTGTTGATGGAAGGAATCCTGCACCAGTTGATATGGGGAATATCACATTTTTTCATAAGGTTTCATAGATATAACAGGTGGTGCGGGATTTCTTCCATCAATAGTAGTATTTGACTTGCAAGTGATTTCTTGTTTTTTTAGAGCCAGGCCATACAAAGGGAATCTACCACGAATCAAGATTTCCTGCTGCTGGCATGATTTTTTGAGTTGTTTGGTGCAAAGAAAACCTCGTTTCACACCCAACAAAACCCAACAAAACACCATGGTTCACCATGGGTTCACCATGGTTCACCATGGGTTCACCTCTGAGTCCGGTGAACCATCCTTTTTAGGATGGTTCACAAAATAAACATAACAAACATCTTAAAGAAGGCAAGGGAGACTTGGATTTGCTGCTTCGATGCTTGGAAAAAAGTAAAACATATGTTCCCAAATCTTGGTTTAAAGGCTATGGTACGGTAAATCACCTTAAACAAATCCAAGTTGACACAATAGAAGCGGAAAAAAGGTGGGGACATGTTTTGTGTTTCTCCCAAACTTTTGAAGAAAAAAAACATGTTCATTTGACTCCTCATTTTTTGCTAATATCCCAAACAAAAACGTTGAAACTACGATGTCTTCATTCGTCGTTCACCAACCAACCAAATTTCACCAACCCCAAAATCTTCAACCAATGCTCCACTTCTCAGATTTCTCAGTCCTGCTTTCTCACAGGAACTAATGAGTGCATTCCACGCCGCGACATTCAGCGTCGTCATGTGCAGTGCATCTTCAAGGCAGCCCAGGGCGAACGACCAGGCTCCACCTTTTTTGACATGACACCACGCAGTGGCGTCATCGTTCAATTCAGTTTTTTATCACTGCCTAAAAAATTGTTGGCAACAATAAATTCATCATGGATATTATTTACTACCTTTAGGACTTTAGGAATTGAAATCATCAAAAATCCCTTGGTTGAGATGCACTCTCAAACAGTGAGATTTTTTTACCTGCAAAATGGTGCTTAGGAAAGAGATTTGATCCCTTCCCCGAATTTTGTGGCATTTTCAGGGCCTTTTAGCCGGGGGGAACTGGTAGTTTTAGGGTGGGTAATAGAATAACTTGGACCATGCCAAAACACTGTAACAACGGATTTTGCGACTAAAATCGGGTTCCCTTCATCAAAATGATTGCCTGATTTACCCATGTCTCACCTGGTTTAGGCATGCCCCAAGGAATAAACTCTACACAAAGTTTGCTTATTTTACCCATGGGAGGGGACATATCAAAACTGCTCGATTATCTTTTTGGAAGATCACTTCCGATTCGTGGGACCCGATCATCGGGGCTCCATGACAAGGATCATGAATCAGCATGAATGATCATCTCTCGACAAATCTCCATTCTCTTCAAACATCCCCCACCCCTAGACTACAAATACCTTTTGGGGGAAATCAGTCACTCATGACAGAAAAACGGATTCAATTCACTTGCCAGGAAACCTATAATCTGTTTTGTGGAAAGAAACATGTCCCAACCGATTTGTGTTGCTACAACCACTTTCCTGTAGCCAATGATCCGGCATAAGAAATGAGGCTTACCTGCGGGCCAACAAAACTCCTGAGCTAAGGAGTGAGGTTCATGGTGTGATAAAATTACCCCAACCTTTATTATTCCCATAGCATCCATGTATGGTGTATTTACCTGCATTTACTATAAAAATCAACCAAATGTAGGTAAATATACCATACATGGATGCTATGGGATTGAACATTCCACTTTCTCTGCCCGGAGCGATCAACAAAAACAAACTGCTCATCCGAGCGGCGCTTGAAAAACTGGTGAATCATCAGGGATCCATAACAACAAAACACAAAAAACATGTTATTCCGCGGGTTGTTCTGGGCGTCTGTCCATCAACTCAACCCGAATCTAAAAATATTAGCATCCCAAGGCAAATTTCCTAAAAACATGGGAAGAAAAGGCCAAATAGTTTATTACATATGAAGTTTTTCTTCACAGGTCAACTCAGTATTTGTCAAACCTGTTCATGAACCCCGTTTTTGGAATGGAAGCCAGGACATACCTATAGGACATAACAATTCTTCACCCCCCCCCATTGTTTCGTTTCATTTTTTTTCTAATCGTGCGCTTTATTTTTTCCCATTGTCTTTAAATATTATTTCGCAAGGTTTGTAATTGCACACCTATCAAACCAGAAGAATTGAGCCCTTGTGGCAAGCTCATTTGACCGCGACCGAACGTCGGACGGGTGGAAGCGACCCGACCTTTCTCGCAGGCGTTGAAGAGGGAACTCCAGGAGATGACCTTTGAGAATCACTCGGAGTCTCTGGGGTTTGAAAAAAAAAAGACACAGAAAAACACACAAATTTAAAGTGGAAATTGGTACTGTAGGTCTTTTTTTGGGGAGATTAATTTTTTTGAGAAAAAGGCGTAAGTTTTTCATATATATAAATCATTAATGATGATTATACTTCTTATGGAATGATTTATTACTAATTAAATGGTTGGACTTCTGAAAAGATCCCATGGGTTCCATCTGAAGCCTCGGATGTGAGAAAAGGACACCCGGGATGGTGGCGATCCACGTAATGGACGTAATCTAAGTTGAGATGTTCTTATCTCAGCGTATGGATGTTCACCAACAAACAGATATTTTTCAAATCGAATGGATTTTTATAGTGGGAAAGGTTACTTCAAGTACAACCGTTTCCCAATTTTTTGTCAAGATTTGGAATTCTAGGTGGTGTACCTTTTTTCCAATGCGTTCTTTTTTGGGAATGTTTGAAAAAATATCCAGGGTGAATACGTCCGACCTTGATTCCGATTTGATACAGAAAAAAGTTGAAGCATAAAACCTTGCCGTTTCAAATCTGAATCTACAGCCGCGCTTTTTTGCGCAGTTCTAGGATGTTCAAAGTCTAAAACAACGTTGTAACTATACTCCTAACTAGGAGCCCCTTGCAGTTACTTGGGGCTATACTGGCTATACCTTTTGATAACTACGGGGATGTTACTAACATTGTAGGACCTGATCTCTTCCACGGTTTTGCCGCGGGACATCTGCTTGCAGCCCGCGAGATCGTAGCATCCAAAAGACCTCCGCGGACATGGCCCATTCTCCTGCTGGTATGGGATGGAGCCGCTGAATGGTGGAAAGGTCAGCGCATGGGAAATTGTACCCAAATTTTACCAAATTCTGGACCTTGTTATGGGGGGTTGACCTTCAAAAATAGGGGTCATTTGGGTTCCAGATATATCTTAAACTTATATCCTGGAAGTCCAAAGACCAAAGAAAGAATGGTCTTTCTTTAGGAATGATCATGGAATGATCCATGTAAGGGTTGCACTTCCTGAAATATTGGTGTGGTAAGTAATAGTCGGGCCTGTTACGACAAGATTGAAGAATTTGCTGCCATCTCACCTGAAAAACCTGTCTCCATCTCTATACCAGATGTATATATCAGATGTGTCTTGTCGGTAAATAGAATATCCAACATTTCAATATGAGCATGGAAACCTTGACCTAGTTGCCTTACAGGGACTGTTCAAATCGATGGTTTTGACCCCACTACCCTCACTGAATTGAACAGCTCGCAAATTCTGAAAATGGCTGTTGAAGATTCCAGTGGGTCATATATATATATATATATATGGTCACCGCCCCCTCCAGGGCCTACCTTTTCTCATCCTAGAAGGGGGCGATGCCATAGAGATATTTACAACAAAATAGCGCATAGCACTGAAACCATGGAAAAAACAGTGAAAANTTTTTTTGTTTTTTTTGGTTTTCTCGAGGTTTTTTTTGATTTTTGCATTTTTCCTTTTCCAAGAGTCCTGGAACATTGTTTTTTGTTTTTTTGATAAAACCGTTTGTTTTTTTTGTTTTTTTTGGTTTTCTCGAGGTTTTTTGGATTTTTGCTTTTGCAAGAGTCCTGGAATACTGTGTTTTTTTTGTTTTTTGGTTTTCTCGAGGTTTTTTAAATTGTTTGTTGCTTTTTTTAAACTTTTTGTGCTAGAAATTTGGGCCAGGGTTTAGTTCCTTCAGAAGGCCTTGAAATGAATAGCTTTTGGTATGACATAGTCAAACCACAGGTGCTAATGAACCTGGCAATTGTTTAGAGTCAAAGTTTCCCAAGACTCCCAGGTGATTGCTCACCTGCACAACTTTCATCAGAGGGCTGCACCTTACTGATTACGGTGCATTTAAAGCCTGTCTCAGTCGGCTACCCTCATCCAGTTCCCTAAGAAAATCGGCTTTTCGCAAAATATTTCCGGCAATTGATTTTAAACTTCTTTCTCTGAAGACTGGACTTTTTCAAAGGGCAGTAGCCTTCTTTCTTTGAAGACCGGATTTTTTCAAAGGGAAGTAGCTTCCACAGAAGAATCTTCAATATGAACAAACAGGCCCTCCGGCAGTAGCCTTCTTTCTTTGAAGACCGGTTTTTTTCAGAGGGAAGTAGCTTCTAGGGAAGAATCTTCAATATGAACAAACAGGCCCTCCGTAAAACAGGACTTTGTCTAAAAGGAAAAAGGAAATTATATGACCAGAACTAGTAAGATGGGGGTTCTGTCAAGAAAAATGCTACTTATATAGAAAGAAAGTGGATTATCAGGAAGACTGTTGATTAAGAAGTATAAATTACAAGTTGTTCTTCAATGAACGGACTACTTAGAAAAGTTCAGCTGATACATATAGGAAAAGTTTCCTTTCTTTAAAAGACCGGACTTTTTAGAAATNTAAATTGTTTTTTGCTTTTTTTAAACTTTTTGGTGCTAGAAATTTGGGCCAGGGTTTAGTTCCTTCAGAGGCCTTGAAATGAATAGCTTTTGGTATGACATAGTCAAACCACAGGTGCTAATGAACCTGGCAATTGTTTAGAGTCAAAGTTTCCCAAGACTCCCAGGTGATTGCTCACCTGCACAACTTTCATCAGAGGGCTGCACCTTACTGATTACGGTGCATTTAAAGCCTGTCTCAGTCGGCTACCCTCATCCAGTTCCCTAAGAAAACGGCTTTTCGCAAAATATTTCCGGCAATTGATTTTAAACTTCTTTCTCTGAAGACTGGACTTTTTCAAAGGGCAGTAGCCTTCTTTCTTTGAAGACCGGATTTTTTCAAAGGGAAGTAGCTTCTAGGGAAGAATCTTCAATATGAACAAGCAGGCCCTCCGTAAAACAGGACTTTGTCTAAAAGGAAAAAGGAAATTATATGAACAGAACTAGTAAGATGGGGGTTCTGTCAAGAAAAATGCTACTTATATAGAAAGAAAGTGGATTATCAGGAAGACTGTTGATTAAGAAATATAAATTACAAGTTGTTCTTCAATGAACGGACTACTTAGAAAAGTTCAGCTGATACATATAGGAAAAGTTTCCTTTCTTTAAAAGACCGGACTTTTTAGAAATACAAAGTAAGTTAGGAAGAGAGAGATTTTAAAAAGCCAAGGATTCACTTCCCTATTGGTAATGCCTAAATCGTACAAAAACGCTAAAACTGGATTTTTTTTTAAACAAGAATCTTCAATATGACTATGAACAAACATGCTCTCTGTGAAACAGAACTTTTCCTACAATATGAACAGAACTAGTAAGATGGGGGCTCGCGTTTAAGAACAAATGCTTCTTAGAAAGTGGATTATCAGGAAGAATGTTTATTGAGAAGAATAACTTACAAATTGTTCTTCAATGAACGGACTTCTTAGAAAAGTTCAGTTGATACATATAGGACAAGTCTTCTTTCTTTGAAGACCGGACTTCTTCAAAGGGAAGTAGCTTCTAAGGAAGAGTCTTCTTCAATATGAACGAAAAGGCTCTCTGTAAAACAGGACTTTTTCTAAATGGAAAAGGGAAATCTATGAACATAACTGTTATCATTCAGGTGTTGAAATGAAATGCCAGATCTAAAATGATTGATCATGATAACTGTTATCACTCAGGTGTTGAAATGAGATGCGAGATCTCAAATGATTGATCGAGAATTGTTGTCATTCAGGTGTTGAAATGAGATGTGAGATCTTAAATGATAGCAAAACTACATGTGTCATTATTATCATTGAAACACTTGTATACATATATATAATTCAAAAGATATTCAATTGAAGAATGAATCAATACAATATAGCATACAAGATCAAAATTAAGATGACATTACCTTACATATATTAATTTAATGTACAATATTAAGAATAGAATGATTTGACCCAATCACGGGACATGAAATGATATTATTTTCACTTGATATATTTATATTCAACTACATTTTGATGTAAAGGAAACTGAAGAAAAGACAAAAATAATGTGAAAATAACACGAACAATAAAGATATGAATGAGGACTTAAATCTAAGCGACTCTTGGCTTCAACCAAAATTGATTTTAATGAAATTAAATTGGTATCAAATGAGAGACCTTAATACATGGACTATAAATGAAGTATTTGTAAATTAGTAGGTATAATTCAATACATGTTAGATAAAATGAGACATATATTTTGAGTCTTTTTAAAATATACATTTATGGCGATAAGTCCTTTGTCAATTTACTTTAATTGGTGTAATCCAGAAGGTAGGTCTTTTTTTGGGGGGCTAGCATATATATATATATATATATATATTTAGTCTTGTATCTAAAAAAGGTAGGCCCTGGTGGGGGCGCTGAGCATATATATATATATATATTGTCATATACGTCTTTGATACGTGTTTGTACTTATGCTGACAGTTCAAGACCACTGCGAGGAGGAAGGGCAGGCAGATGCTGCCATCGAGCAAAGTATGCTGAATGCCCGAAAGTCTGCGCCTGAAGCTTCACTCCATGGCCACAACATTGGCACTATTCAATAATTCAATCTATGTTGTGCAATTCATCAGCTTGTACATGAAGAATGGCAGTGTCCTACTCGTCCTGAGTCAACATTCGAATTTTTTCATCTTGCAAATTCTGCTTTGGACTCCTAGCACAATGCAGGTTGTCACAAGGATGACAGCGATTTTCTCAAGTTAATTGTACATACACATGTATAATATATTATAATAATCATACACATGGAATCGAACATGCTACAAGCCAGCAATGTTGGGCTTAATTCGAAGATATATACCATATTTCCATATCCGAAGTTATGAACTAGGGGAAACGCACTCTCAACACCACACCTTTTGAAGAGCGATCCTTCGGCAATCAAAAGTACTAGTATGTCACAGATGCGCACAGATAAATATGTAGATAAATAAGCAGAAGTTAATCAATAGATAAAGATAGGTAAAGTGCATTACACATTATAGATAAACATGCGGTATATGTTGTGGCGTGAGCATTTTGTGGTGGCCATACAATGCCAAATTTGTGTCTTGTCTACATGCATTTTCTTTTCCTTTTTTTAAAGATGGATTTGAACAGGGGCATGCAGAATTCAAGAGGAACTGTTCGGTTAATGTGATACATCGTGATGTGTGTTGCAAGCAGCAGAACAATATGCAGGCAATAATAATGCAGGCAGCACAGAGAAGTGTTTGCCAAGGATCAAACATCTTGGTCGGGTGGTCAGCACACACATTGTGGACATGAACAAGAGACTGCGAAAGTGTGCCTGGCAGAACTTTGAGCATTTTCATATACATAGTTG
Source organism: Breviolum minutum Mf 1.05b.01 (assembly GCA_000507305.1). Lineage (NCBI taxonomy): Eukaryota > Dinophyceae > Suessiales > Symbiodiniaceae > Breviolum > Breviolum minutum. The sequence goes on along the minus strand of DF243735.1, from coordinate 19,819 downwards.
ACAATTTTCACTTCAAACAGCTTTGCCAGACATTTCAATCGGTTTTGACAGACAGTTTCACAGACAGCCGTGGATCATGATTGATTGCAAAGCCGCTTCGCCGTTCACAAGCCAGGCTCGAGAAGATAAGTGGATTGCCTGACCCAGGTGGACGGAACACTTGAGGAATCTTGAGGATTTGTTGGCAAAATCTGTTCACAAAGAATGAATTCATGCAAGATCTGGTACGCACTGTTGGCTTGTGGAGTTGGCGTTTCTCCTTGCCCGTGGCTACCGCATTTCAACGCAAAAAGCTGTGAAGGCAACGGTGAGGATGGTTCGCTTCCAACAAACGGGCAGGCCAACGGCTAAATGTAGGGACAACTGTCAACTGTTTGCGCCGCGCCTTTCGACTCATTGTATAAAGTATGTAATTTAGTATTAATTAGTTGATATTGCATTTGTATTGACATACAGCTACAGGAATATGTTTCGAATTTCATGCTTACGCAATGCAAAAACAAGTAACATACAAAGAGATATTGTATCTCAGCAAAATGTACGTAAAACCAAATGTATGCAGCGGTTCACCTAGGATCAGACTGCCTTGTCAGGTGTACCAGCCAGTGCAGCAGCCGAGTGCCGTAGTGGCAGCCCTGGCCAAACCTTTATTTCACTTGCCATTCCGCATTTGAAGAGGACATCGCGGGAAATTGGGTCACTTTGTATTCATAGATTTCGCAGCCTCTTCAAGGCCAAGTCTTTGAGACCAGCAAATGGCAACGCAGCTTCAACCTCCACCTACGCACAGGCGAAGAAGTTGTATGTTGCGTGAAGTGGACATGCGAATTTAGATGAACACACCGGGACCTTTTGCTACGGACATACACAGCAAGCTCCGCTTTTGTTGTTATGACAAGAATATGACAAATGGCACGCGCACAAACAAGACTTGACATGACTTGACTTTCCGTACATGTGTTCAAAGCAAGGGAGGGAGTAGAGGGTCAAAAAGTATCAACAAGTATCCTTCCCCTTTAGTTGGGTGTCTTTGTTTTGTCATGTCCTGCGCTTTGCTTCAGGCCCCTGTTTTGTCTGCAAGGGCTTCAACGAATACTCTTTCACAGCAGGCCTTTGGCGGACGAGACAAGAAAAGCTACATGTACTACATTGTATCCATATCTAGCCATGTCATGACGCCGCCCCAAGGTAGTTTATATATGTTTATATAGGGATTTCCCACGATATCCTTTTAAGCTGGAATTTTCCAGCTTGGCAAAGTAGGGTAATCTGATCAGATCTCCATCTAATGGATCACTGCAGTCGGGTTTCAAAACAGACGAAAATCAAAAGACCCGACTTTCCAGTCAGAGGGAAAGTAACTTCCATCTCATTACTGGGAGGCAAACACAACTCGACGTGGGTAGTCAAAGCATATCAAAAAAAGACGTGGGAGTTTGCTCGAGAGTTATCATTTTACAGTTGCAAAAACCTTAACCTCAGGGCTCTCAAGAAGCGATTGGGTTCCAAAACGGGTCGTGGCCCAAGCTTTCAAAGTCAAAAAACATGAAAAAAACGTTTGACTTGACTATCTTGACTAATCATGACTAATCTTGAACATCCAAACTTTGCTTTGAATTTTCGGATGCACTGGAGGACAATGTAGTGTGTAGCCGCGTAGCCAATCTCTGAGGATGCGACCGCTCCTGTCCCCCGCCAGATCTATTGCATGGACCCTAAAAACACTGCAGACAGCTATATAAAACTATACAAGTAGTTCCCGGGCGAGCCGGTGGCGGAAGTTTCAAAAGAAAAAAGAACTATATAGCAAAGAAAGAATTTGCCTATAGAATGTGCGCAAGATGACCGACCATTGCGATGTCCAAATTTTTTTCTGAGGTTTGAACGAAGCTTTTGCCGTTGCATGGCTGTCATGTCATGCGCTTTGGGGTGATGTGTTTGTGATTTGACTTGCTTTCAAATGATGTGGCTAGTTGTGAGGTGATTTGTGGTACTACCCCAACGTACTACTCCAGTACTACTCTGTACT
>DF243735.1:0-15728 GCA_000507305.1 Breviolum minutum Mf 1.05b.01 | reverse complement strand
TATTATTTTACGAATCTATTACTTTACGAATCGATTACTTTACGAATCTATTACTTTACGAATCTATTACTTTACGAATCGATTACTTTACGAATCGATTACTTTGCGAATCGATTACTTTACGAATCTATTACTTTACGAATCTATTACTTTACGAATCTATTACTTTACGAATCTATTACTTTACGAATCTATTACTTTTCTGATCTGTTTCTTTGAGCATTTTTAAAAGTTCGTAACTCGGAAGTTTCGCATCCAAACTTCCTTTGATAAAACTTTAGTTTATGGAATGGAGATGAGATTAGATGAGAAGAGTTGTTCAATGCTTCAACTTAGAGCTCTTCAGACTTCTCAGGCTTCCATTTCTTACTGCAATACAATGAATTCATATTCAATTCTTCATGATGTATGTGTGACGTATGGTTGCTGGATTTGATGGACGACATGTCAAATCCGGGGTAGGTTGGACTCATTAGGGCTGGAAGTTACCATCCGATCGCCGAGGTATACAGTAGCGTGCCAACTTCGCGGCCCTATTAGCCCACACGCTGACAGGGATCAGAAATAAAGAGTTCGGATTGAACGATGCTACAAAGATGATCAGCCAGCTGCAAAATGCTGCAAAAGTGCGTGTATACGCTTGCTCTTTTTTCAACGAAGACTCTGTCCAACGAAACGATTCAGTTGAAATGTGTTCAAGGTTTCAGTTTGGTAAATTCGCTATTTTGACTTCTTTCAGAGGTTTCATGAGGTGGCTGCACAGTGCAGCATTTTCAGAGTCTTCAATGGACAGATGCCACGCGCTTCAGAAGTATTTCGAATAGCTTAGAGGATCTTAGAGGCTAGAGTCCGATTCAGATTGTGATGTTTGCTCGCCGCAGAATTGTAGGAGGCTTCGCCTTTCAGCTTAACCAAAATTTCAGCATGTTCAGATCAGGTTTTGATGCAAGGGGCAAACATAGCAAATCATGTGAGGATGTGTATTTGAATGTATTTATTGAATCTGAACCCCAGGTTAAGATGGCCTGGGAAGCATAGATTTGCATACAGAGGAAAAAAGACCCAAGAGCACGTTTGCCAGTATCCTACTGTTGCTGCTGTTTTGTTTGCCGTCTGCTAGAAGATCCGAGAGGCAAAAAGCCAACACAAATGGAATTTGTGACGCAAACAGGTGACTGCAGAGATTGAGAAGCTCCAGCAACAGCAGATCCAGCCAATGACAAAGAGTTGCACTTTTGTGGGCACCGCATGAATTGGCAATCATCGCACACCTGTAGATGATGAGACTCCTGATCAACTCATGACACCGGACTTGACTTCACTGCCTTTTGTCACAACCTCACAGGTATTCATTTGCAAAATGTTGTGTCCTGTTTTTCAGCCAATTGTATCATTTTACTAAGGCATGAAAACACAAGCAAGGCCTGGCTTGAGTTTTTTTCGGCGTGTTCAGAAAACTGCCTTGACCGACGAGAACTCTATTTTCACTTCCATGGCAAAGGTTTGAGTCCTGAAAGTTGAAGACAGAAATCAAGTTTGCAAATGAAACAAACTCAAAGGATCAGCAAATCAAGAAACCGGAGTTGCAAATCTTTCACTTTCATCGACTCTTCCTTTCCACAACTTTCAGCTGATTTTAGCATCGCCCGTGAGGCGCTTTCCGGGGTTAATGGCTCGATGTGGGCATGGGCCTCAGACTTGTGGAGTCAAGGTCGACCGAGAGATCAGTATCATTCAATATCATTCAACAACATTTTCGGTAATTGAAATGTAATCATAGTTATACTCAAAAGAACAAACACTATGATTGAATAACTATAATAACTAATGATAACGTACTTGGTGTCTAGAGGATCTGCAAGACAGCAAGGCAGTTTGTACACTCAAGGAAACAAAACCGATTTGATCTGTGAGGCCAACTACATGCAGTCTGTTGCGCAAACCGAGACGGTACAGTGCAGTTCTAAGGAAGCCGCAGTCAAGGTGATTCTGCAACATGCAACAATTTTCCTACAATGATGCAGGCAATTCATGACATTTCAATACTCTTAATCTCTCGATCATACATCAAAATACAAGGCGTTGCGAAACAGTATCGAACCCTGTTGAACCGATCAACATTGAGAAGCCGCAACTCGTTACAACATCACACCCAAGCAGAGGTGTAGCCACTACTCACAGAGTTCCACTAAAATGGAACCGAAGAGTTCCTTTCCAGCTTGCATGGATGTTCAAAGGACCTTTGATTTCATTTGATTTCTAATGTCGAGGTCATCAAACAGCTTCAAGTTTGACAAGGCGCACATTGAACGGAGCGATAGCCCATTAAGTACTGGTATCGTAAGGTGCTGTTTGATGTTTCTACTCACAGTTTTGCTACAGGGAAGTATTTTACAAGAAACATATTTGAACCATTTCAATCATTTTCAATCCATTTCATTTGTTCTCGGCTGAACGAACAAAGCCTCCAGGACTCTGGATTCTACAAAGATGTCAAGGCTACGAACTTGCCGAGTTGTCCGATAAAACAGAAACCAAGATGTTGGAGCATTTTGAAGTCGTTAAGTCGTTTGCTGTTTCGTCTTCCGTCACTTTAGCAGACTCATACCAACTGAGCCATGTCGGGATATGTCCAAATACATTGTGCTTTTGTGCTTGAGGCACAACTGTATTATGATCCGAATAGCACCTATTTCTTCACCCTGGACTACAAGAAGTGCCCAGAATCAAGCAGCTTGGAACGTCAGTCAAACAGTCAAACCATGTCAAAACATGTCAGACCCTTTGAACTGCGTGAAACTCAAGAAGACTTGTCACGAAAGTGAGGGCAATCCAGAAGAATCCCATTCAGAGCCGATGGAATCGTTGTTGATTGCCCTGTGGATCAGGTACTTTGTCTATGATTCAGAGGTACAACTCCTGTGCCTTGTGGATTCGCAGGTGCACCTGTGAGAGAGCCTTGTTGTCAGATGTTGTTTGTACACCTGATTACAAGATCATGCAATCAAGTTTATTGGCAATTGCTACTTCCTCGTCCGCTGTGCAAATCTTGCAAGGGGAAGAAAGTTCCGGGTGGAGAAACCAGACCCTTGCCATCCCAGGCCCAGCACATCCTACAGACCGACAGAACTAGAAGTGTGGAATACAACGGAATGAAGTTTTATACTCTTGAACTCTTGCAATTCTTTGAGGGAGTTTTCGACTTGCAAGTGTTAGTTAGAGCTGCATTTGTTCGCGTCAGTACGAGCGGGTGCCACTAGAAGGAATCTATCTGACAGTGCCCTTTGCAGCTGTGTTATCCACCAAAGGCTTGCAGATTATGACCCGTCTGTGGCCAGTCTCAAGTGATGCAGGTGACCAAGTCTGGCAGCAGGCATGGGATTTCAAACCTTTCTTTCAAGGATTGTCAAGAAGAACACAGAGGAAAGATCTTCGCAAGCCTGAAGAAACATCCAGTGCAGCATCCGGTCACCTCCAAGATCCTCGAAGTAAGGAACATTTATTCGCCGTCCTACTGGAGGTGTACAAAATGAATTGAAGAGACAGGTCTCGCACAAATAGTCACAGATACACAGATACACATACACTTTATTGTAGTGAAATACATCACTAAATACCGATTTAGTAGACATCATATCATACAATATCATACAATATCACATGGTTTCTACTGACATCTACTGACACTTTGACAGGCCAGAAAAGCTGCCGGAGCGAGAGCGTCCCAGGAGCTTTGTGCCACGTTGGGAGTCCGGAACGATCAAACAATATCAAGCAATATCAAACGAGCCAAGTGCGTTGGACACTTCATGCTCCAAGACGGTGCTTTCGGATCAAGTTGGAGTGATGTGTCAGCAAGGGTGATCACAAAGAGTAGAGTCTTCCCTGCATGTTGTTCTTCAAAGTGTGCATGTCTTTTCTTGTTTGGATCTTTTCTGGAAAAAAGCAATGTCAAACTAAGCCTATTCAATTTGTTCATGATGCTGGCAATTTGGCCTTTGCTGCTTGGAGTCGTTCGGAGCGAAGCAGGCAGGACTTTGCCAGGAATCAAATGGGTCCAATCTGTTGTTGCGTCTTTGATCACGAAAGCTACATGTTACAGCATGTTACAGCACCATCTTTCATTATTTTCGTAATCTGGCCTCACAGGTGACTGCATGTGTTGCTCCAAATGCGGTTGCACCTGTGCAAGCAGTTGCCCAGGTGGATTGTGCTGACTTTGGATTTTTAACCGATGAAAGGTGCTAACACCCGATTGCTTTGAATGATTTTGAATGGTTGAACGTTTTAAGCTGAAGAAGATGCCGGCGCACTCTCTGCTGAAATGCAGTTGTTCTTTATCAACGGGTGTGAATGCGACTGATTCCAGGCTACAAGGCACCAGGTTGTGCAGGTGCTCCTGACTGCCTGGAGTCCTCCGTTGCTAGACACAAAGTGGACTTGTGGACAAAAAGTCTGAACATATGGAAGCAGTTCAAAACATAGACTGCGACTGGAGTGGTTGTAGTGATTCCTGACTGCACTTGTCAAGGGTGAAGCTAGGTCAGCGCATTTGTTGAAACCACATGAAATGAAACGTTCGATGCGTTGAAAACGCCAAGGTTTGGGGCAATACCAGGTACACAGAGGACACGTTTGTGGGAATTGAGGGGCGAGGGGCCAGGCGCAGCAGATCGCTTGCCAGCTCTGCTGATGATGCAAAGTACTGTGGAAGCTCCGCATGGAGCCCATATTCTTGATTGATAGTGCTCTGCTAGACAACAATATTATAGCAGATTAATTTCTCAGATCAGCAGAATTTCGTACTTTTGTAGTACTTCTGTTTGCATGCAAATAAACAATTGCGTTGCAAGTACAGATTCCAGACAGAGGTTGCCTTCTAGCGGTCCAGGAGACATGGTGTGGCCAAGCTCACATCACAGAAGGATTGACTGATTGCAGATGCTGCGCAGAATGTGGTGACATAGTCGCAAAATGTCGCAAACAAGTGCAATTTGGCAATTGAGTGAGCTCTAGGGACTCTAGGACCTCAGGACCATCCATCAATTCGTCAATTCGTATTTGGTTTGATCCAAAATAGTCCAGTCAATGCAAATCCTGCAAATGCCCTTCATGCAGTGAGGTTGCGCTTGTGGCAATACGTGTCCTGGATACAAGGCCTGGTGATTCCAGAGAAGTCTTCTTTTGGACATGAACTGCATTTTTTAAATGATTTTTTGAGATTTGCTTTTAGTCGTTTTGTTTCTTATGTTCTCTTGGTACATTTTTTGCATCTTTGGGCAAAGCTTGAATTTATTATTTCAAAGGCCTATGGATGTGCGGGGGCTAGCAACTGTGAAGTGAACGCAGTTGGTGCCAACTCTCTCTTTACGGAGGAGGCTTGCAGAATGCCTGCTGAAAGTGTTAGTGAATTAGCGAATTCTTTCAGATTCTTGTAATTTATGTAACTTTGTATTATGTATTTGAGGCTTCTTGTAAGCTTATGTGTGACCAAGTCAGAATCGATTTCAGGAGTGGTGTAGCCGTGGCCTTCCTGGTGAGCAACTTTTTGCAAAGCCTGCAGAAGTTATGGCACAAGCAAGAGAACGCCTTGCATCAACCCTGACACGCGGCCTGCACTTTACGTTTAGTTTTTGGAGAGACCTTGTCACATCCCACACAGGGAACCTCCAATGTTTGGTTCATTGTTTGGTTCAGGAACAGCATGGTTTGGCCGGACCTCTGAGATGCCAGATGAAAAGAGGTGGACAATCGGACAAGGATAACCAGGATTTGCCGCATGAGAGCTTCCTGGATGCAGCTCTGACAAGCTCGAGGCTGGTCAAATGCTGCAAGTTTGAAATTGTTCATACTTTTGGAATTCTTCTATTAATTCTTGGCAAACAATGCATACTTCGCCTGCGGAAAGGCATGAGTTGAAAGTTGAAACCGTGCTGCGGATTGATTAACGAATATTGACGATGATGGTTAACGTGCACTCAGTACACTCTAAGCCTCTAAGCTGTTTTTGGAGGCTTCAGGAGTTCGCCTTTGACTTGAGCCAAGACAGAACGAGCCAAGACAGAAGCGAGACGAACCAACGATTCCAAGATGCTCCAATGTTTGTCTCTGCTATCTCTCTGCCATGTTGTATTCAATGGCAATCAATGGCATCTCATCAAGAGAACGAGTTCGAATGAGCACATTTCTTGACTTGCAGAAGCAAAAGGAACTTGGCAGTAGCTTTGCCATGCTTTGGCATTGCTACTGTTCGCTTTGACAGCGGTTTTTGGCAACTGTGTAGATGTACGGAAAGCTGTGAAAGTATGTAACATATATAACTGTCCTTCATAAAGCTGCCATGCAAGAACTGAACAGGATCAAAGAGATGGTTGTAAGATTCTAAAATGTTCCATGACGATTCATGACACGTCATGACGCTTCACGCAGTGGCAAGTGACATTCGACGGCATGATGTTGGAAGTGTTGATTGGAGGATATGGACTGCTAGGTGATGGCTGGACATGAGATTGTTCCACTTTTTTTGAATACTTGCTGTCTGCTGCTCCAACAGGAGCAGAAGCAGACGTCCGCGAAGCAGGCTTGGAAACGGCACAGAATTGCCCTTCTACATCCTTCTACCATCTACCCATGGGCATCCATGGACCATGTATGACAATGTTGACAATGTTGAACACATTGTCACGGACTCATTGGATTGTGGTGCAGGAGTGATGTGAGGGATCGGCCATCGACTCAGATTCAAGATCTTTACCCTATTTTGCACTGCAAATAGGCGCATCCTATGATCGCCATGATGTTACGATATGGTTTATGATGTTATGAATTGTTTTCTGATCCTGATTGCTTAATTCGCATACACATGTTCATGCCCGGGTATAGGCTGTTTCTTGAAGGCCTTTACTTTATTGTAATGCATTTTTGTTCGAACTATTTTTCAGACATTTCTGGCATTAGTATGATACAGATTTGTTTTTTTAGCTATGATAAGATTTGATAGAATAATAAATATGATAAATAGATACATGAATGGATAGATGGATAGATGGATCGAATTGGATAGATAGATGGATAGATGGATAGATGGATAGATAGATGGATAGATTGATAGATTGATAGATAGATAGATAGATGGATGGATGGATATGGATTTGGATAGCCAATTTCAGGCGAGACCGCAGACGAGAGAGTGAGGCGGCAATCTCAATTCACCGTCAATCAACATCTCAGAAAATAGAAATCTGTCGTGCCAGTGAACATACTAAGAAGATCTAAGATGCTAAGACTGGGATCCATACAGGTCAAGGTGTCGGCAAGGTGATCATGGTATGCAGGGCTGGGCGTTGAAGTGGCAAGGCCAAGGAGAGAGATGAGCGTGAAGGTCATGGGAAGCCACAGCTGGATGCCCAAAGATCAGTGTGCTGAAAACATGTTGAGCAGCGCACTGGGCTGGAATCGCCCGACCTCATGATAGCTTCTGATAAGATATTGCAATTGTACTTATACAAATGACATCGCCGCCAAGCGATTTAGTATGATTTAGATTGATTTAGTGGGTATCATCGTTACGACATTTTGCTCTGATACCGCGGTTTCGGACAAGTCTACTTCATTGGGCTTCCGAGAAGCTTGAAGTGATGAACGTTCGAGGTCGACAGCTAAAAGTGCTGCCCGAACCAGTGACTTCCGCGTTGAGGACGGGAAGGTGGGTATAAAGCAGACTTTGCCGGAAAGAAACGGACAGAACATGTTCAACATGTTATATTTGAGCTCTGATGGACCGCGGTAAGAGTAGATCCATTGTGCAAGACACAGGAAAGCAAGCAGGGGTTAGAATCATAACCTCCGTCTTGTCGCTAAGTTTGCTGGCGGTTTTGGGATCATGTCCCGCCATGAAGACGTTATTTCATTTTTTGCAGTGTTTCGCTTTGCAATCACTCAGGAAAAGACACGACGTTGCTGTCTCATACTCGCTTTGGCCAGATTGTGATTGTCAGATAGTCTAACTTTGTAGGACAGATGAGAAACAGAAATAGTTGTATTGTATATCACGTCAATTTTTCTAGTAGTGAAACTTGGTATAACTCAGTGACCTGTTAAGCGCTTCGACTCCTCCGTGGTAGTGTTATAGAGAGTGGATTCGCCTGTATCAGGAGATCCGACACCAACCAATTCATTTTCCTGGCTGGGAGCCCTGGACTCTTCTGTTTTTTTTGTTCAATCCTCTTCATGCTTCTTGTATATTATTGTACTTCACATCAAGTTTGCATGTCCCCTCTGTGTATCCCACCCAAGAACTTGTTCCAGTATGTTTCACTTTCCCAGCTAAGGCGGGGACCCATTAGCCAAATTAGCAAACGCGCAGCCCCTAGGCAGCTCCTTTGGGGTCGGTCTAGTGGTGGAAGATGGTGAACCCCTGGAAGTAATAAAATCATAGAAAATCAATCCAGAACCTTGGCATCTCTCCACCTCACTAGCATAGACTTAATAGACTTGCTTTCCAATGTGATGTGAAAGATTTCTTGGATTTTTTTTTCTGCTGAATCTAATTTCACATATTGCCATACTAGTATGCCATCAGATTATCGCCTTTTGAGTTTCACTGTCCCAGGTCACTGACTAGGTGACTTGTTTTCTTCCGATGGCGTTATGTTCGCTCATGATGATGTGAATGGCCAGTCGTTCAGACATGCTCCAGCCAGACAGTGCCGCTTTAAACGTTGCGAGTTGTTCTAGATTCTGAAGTTCTAAAATTCCCAAAGACGGTTGAGTGGAGTGGTAGTGTCTGATTTGGGTTCTTGCAGTGCTTCTGCATGCCGTGTCGCAACCAGACACTTCACGGACACCTCAACCGAAGAAGAAGAAGCCAGTACCCCAATAACTTCCTCTGGATTTTCTGCCAGATGCTGCTTATGAAAATCATTATGAGATATTCTGAGTATGTAACCAGATTATGGGTATAATTTTTGTTCAACTACATGTCTTACAAGTAACTACACATTTGGATCAGATTTAAGATTATTTGGTATGTTGTGAGTCAACTGGCTCTGAATTTGAGGAAGGCGCCTGAGGGTGTTCTTGGCTTGGCAGTGCAGCTGACAAGTTTGGGGCTGGTTTTCCTGCTCTGCAGACACTGTTCGCACATGTTCAGATTGCAAGATCAGACCGATCTACTTGGAGATCCTGCCAGGCTTCTGCGCCACTTCAAAGGCCAGGACCAGTTACCGCTAGCGCCTCAGTGATAAACATGGTAGACACAGACAAAGCTGACAAAGCTGATGTTGACACTTCCACACAGGTCTTTGCTGCACGGCCTGTCACTCAAGCCAGGCTCAAGCCATCCGAAGTGTTGAATTGTCCAGAGTTGTCCAGAGTCAGCATTTTGACATGGGGGGACTTTGGGTGACTTCCATGCATGTGACCTTTTGGTTCTAGATGCTTGATGTTGAAATGTGTCAGAACAGCTGATGCAAGACTTGTGAAATGTGTTAGAACAGCTGACGCAAAGCTTGTCCAGTCCTCCATCGCCTCCACCAAGTGCAGCTGCGTTTGTCTGGATTCACCAGAGACGATCTAACAAAAGACGAGACAGTTTGCAGCCTTCAAACGCCTGCTGTATGTTCGCAATGTGTTCGCAATTTGTCGCTGTAGTTTGGAGGTCAGTGTTTTGCATGTTTCGTCTTGTGGTAAGATATGAACATGAGATCAAAGAGCACAGGAAGGGTTGGGCTTCCGAAACTTTTGCAGTAAAGGCAGAGCTTGTTTTCGCATTTTCTTTGTTTGTGGAATGTTGTGGACTTCATCTCCCAGAAGCTCTTGTAGCCATTTTTTCACTAGGCCTCTAACAGAAGGATAGCAACATGTATATCAACTATTATAGTTTGTAAGGTTAAGTTGCGGGTTTGTTTTTTTGTGGCATAGGGATATAAATCCAACGATGTTCTGATTTTGGTTGGGGGATGCATTGCGATGCATGATGTCCAAATGAGGTCCCTCCTGTGCCATCAAGCCCTTCCATGACTTCGGCGACCACGCCAGCTTTGGATTGGATTTGCGAGGTGCATCACCTTGCGGGTACACGACGCTGAATTGATCAGACACTGATCAGACCAAAGTAACCTCTATGGTACAGAAAGACAAATATTAAAAACTCTGGAGACGGAGACGTCGTGATGTCTTCAAATGATGGTGGTTTGAGCTGAATGTAGCTTGTTGGTCTTTCATGATTCCTTGCTTGCCACGATTGAATCGTAATTTAAACCAGGCCAAAATATGCCCAACAAAATTAATGACAAGAAATGACAAGAATGTACTCCGGTAGTCCCTTGTTCGGCTCAAGTCTTGTTATGAAAATTGCCGCAAAGGTCTGCATGAGAAAATTCTCCTCGGAAGAAGCTTTGCGCGGCTGAGTTGCAGTGGGGATGCATTTGATCGTGTTGGATGTTTTAGTTCTGTATATATTTAGTTTTTTTAAACAAAGAAGATCAAAGAAGATTGAGAAGCAAGGAAATAAAGTTGAGAGCTGACTTGAGTTGTCATAGGTTCTTTCGATGTTTTAATGATGTGTTTTTTCAAGATTCAATCATTCAATGATGTTTTGAACTTTGAACCTAGATGTCAAATGAATTTAGTTTTGAATATTGAATGATGTTTTTTGTTGATGATGTTTCTGGCAAGATTTTTCTCTGTTGAGGAAAACACGAGCAGCTTTCTGAGCTGTCGAGCTGGCTTGTGGAAATTGTACGAAATTGTGGTGTGTGACACGCTGAAGAGGATAAAGAAGTGCAAAGAATCACGGTGTGAAAGCGGCCAGGCATAAGCAGAACCTCATGAAGCTCGGAGTTTGAGAGTACGCAGCAAGGTGTACCAGTGTACCATGCGAGTGAGAAAAAGGTAGCAGGCAGCAGCTGTTTGGCAGTTAGCAGCTGGCCATCCGCGTCAAATTCATCAAGTTGTATGAGGTTGGATTCTATGATTGAGAGAACACAAGTCGATAGACATCATACTTCACAATTCGTTGATCTAAAGCTTGTGGGGAGCTAGCGGGTGGAAGCCTGCAAATGTCATGGTGCATGGGTACCGTGTTGCTGTCGCCATCACAGAATCAAAATGGAATCACAAGAAGTGACGGCAGCTAGGCAAGCAGAGATCCATGCATAGATCCAGTACCGACACAGATCTAGACACAGATCTAGATACCTAGTAGTTACTGTATGATTTCATTTAGTGACTGATGCAGCATTTATACGCAGAGATCTTGAAATGTGCATGACATAGGGGGATATTTGAATTTACAAGATGGTGTTGCTCCAGGGTACACGGAAAGTCTGAGAGCGGGACATTGGCACATTTTATGGAAGCTCTTCAACATGTCCAACAAAGATGCAGCTGGTTACAGCTCTTTCATGTGTCATATTAGTCATATTCTTGCATCTTTCCATATCTTTCCATGATGAGACGAGAGATGTCAATCGTCCACAAGAGTCTGACTCACCTGAGCTGGACGTTGAACGTTCAGGCAGGTTGTGCAGAAATAACCTATAACCTGCAGCATCTTGCAGTTGCGACCATGATTATGAAAAATGTTATGAACAAGCTTCATGTCCCCATGATCCTTCATGTTACTCACGAGAGGATATCCTCTCGCTTTACATCAAGCACGGTCAATTACGAGTTGTTCAATATTGCTCGTGAATCATGGCCACCATCACTCAGGAGATCTCGTAACAGCTCGAGATGGCCGATTCTACCAACTACATCCACTGTGGATGGGCTCTTAGCTCCAGGACCTCGGAATTGAAGCAGATTTTTGTCATGAGTTCCTCATGTTTCTGCTGAAGTCGAGCGCGTTGAGCGGTTTACAACTGTTTACATCTGTTTACAGTGTTTATACCTACATTCTGGAGGGGATCATAGCTGGCACAATCATTATTATTATGAATCATTTGTGATTTCAACCCTTAGTTCTTTTCGGTAACCAAGCTCGGCAAAACCTTGATAGCTATTCGTTGTAGGAGAATACAGGATTCGATTTTGTTGTTTCATCAAGACCAATCAATGAAAGTGCGCCTGGAAGTGTTGGCCTCTTCACTGCACGCTTCCAGGACAAGCACCACGTGCCGTTTTGCTGCAGTTTGCCATCAGCAAAGATGCCCAGAAGCCCAGATTACAACCATCGCGTGCTGCGGTCAGAATGCTGGGACCGAACTTTTTGTAGTACAGTCTTGCATCATCTTGCATCAATGATTTTAATTCCCCAAATAGCTTTAGCTATAGGGGTTCTTACTTCAAGTTGGGCGGTGAGGGTTCGCAGATTTTGTGGATTCGTTGCCGGGGGGACTGTCACACAGCGTGTCGTTGGAGGTGTCGTCTGGTGTGTGTAGGGGTCAGGGTTAGGCTGTCACACAGGGTGTCGTTGGAGGTGTAATCTTCTGATGTGTGTACGGCTGATGCGTGTAGGGGTCAGGGGTTTGCAGATCTAAGAGAGGGCTGTCACAGAGGGTGTCATTGGAGGTGTCATTTGATGCGTGTGTGGGTGAGGGTTTGCATGTTTTTATTTCCATTTCTGTTTGGTTATACTTTATATCTGTATTTTGGTTTGTTTCTTGCGCAGAAATATATCTATGGAAGAAGATCTATCTTGTGAATCGGCTTGAAACAAATTGCAGAAACTCGCTGATAACTTTCCATGCTATTTGGGGTCTATGCTGGTATAATTTATTTTGCAAGTTTTGTATGTTGGGAACTACGCACCCCACTGTCACTAGCCTCGCAGATTTGCAAGCACAGTCCCCAGGATCGGCCTGGCCAGATTCGGATCATTATAACTGGCAGAGCAAGAGGACGAGTCGACGAGTTGAGAAAGTCAAGATTTGATGGGAGCTACGCATGTTGCATGGAATTGAAAAGGGGCGGTGTCTTGAATTTTGAAAGGAAAACACATCCTCTGTACGTGGACTCTTGGTGCATTTGTGCCGTAGTTTGGAAGCATGTGGATCCAAATTCATTTGTGGTGCATGCATTTTCATGTTTCCTTGTGTTTGGGAAGTGTAGAACGAGCAGCTGATGGCTTTACAGATTGGAGGTTGTGTAGTGATTGCATGGCGTTGCTATCATTTGCCAGAGGTTTGGCAAGAGTTTTTCGCGAAGTCATGTGAAGGATTTGTCAGCATGGCAATGTATGCTAATATTCCCGTTGCCTTGGTAAGGAAGCTCCATGCCATCCTCCATCCATGACAATCGTCCTCTGTCCCCATTCGTGTCAAAACTACCGACTTTCTGGCATATGCATACACGGGATGGTCCTGCGACACGTATTTACACCGGATGTCTCCAGGGACAAGTCAATATGGTCCTGCGCAAGTTGAACGTGGAATTGGTGAAAGTTTGGCAACGTAGAATATTTTTGTTCAGAAGGTCCAAGAATGGTAATTCCTTCAAGATGGAAGTTTGGACACCCACGATGTAGTGCATTTATCATCATTTATGTGCATTGACATTATACATCGATCTGTATACTTCTTCAAATATCTCAAAACATTCGTTTTACATTCAAGTTTTCATTGTAATGTACCCCGCATTATGTCGGTAGGTCCCTGGAGCCTTCGGAACTTGATGCAGCCAGTTGTAGTAGAGTGAGGGATAGCGAGGGGTTGGCCAGACATGTCGCAGTCTACTTTAAAGTACTACACAAAACATACAAAACATCAAAACCATCGAAAATGCAAATTCAATAGACTAATTATTCAGAATTCAATCGTTTGAGTTTCAGGGGTTGACAACCAGGATTTCTTG
Source organism: Breviolum minutum Mf 1.05b.01 (assembly GCA_000507305.1). NCBI lineage: Eukaryota > Dinophyceae > Suessiales > Symbiodiniaceae > Breviolum > Breviolum minutum. The sequence continues at coordinate 1,934 of DF243735.1, read as the reverse complement.
AAGTGTCCTGGGATCTGAGATGCATCAGTACGGAGGCCTTTGGCTCCAGCCTCTCTCGAAGCGAAAATGCCATGCTTCAGGCACACTCCTGCACTGCTGGCGCTGCTGGCTTCAGCTGTCGCAGACCTGCAATTTCCTCCAACGCTGCAAGAGAAGTGGGGCAAAATTGACAAAGAGAAAGACTGGCTTGAAGCTCTTTTGGAGATGCGAAGTGAAATCGAAGTGGTGGTGGGGGTCACAACCACTCCTCAGAGAATCAATCGCAGCTTGCAGGCTGCAATCGAAGGTATTTTTCAGCAATCCGTGCTTCCAGATCGAGTAGTACTTTCTTTGCCTCGAGGCCGTATGAGGTTTCGTGCTAGCACCTACCCTGAAGATCATGAGCTTCCTCTATTTTTGCAGTTCCCTCAGCCTGGTTTGATTGTGGACAGAGACTGTAAAGACATGGGGCCTGGCACCGTTTTTTTCAATGGGTTGAAACACGCGAAGCGCCGCGATGCCTTTTTTATGAACACCCCGGACGACCACGTTTTCAGTAAAAATCACATTGCAATGCTTCTACAATTTGCTTTAGCCAACCCTGGCACAGCTGTTGCGTCCCTGGGGATCCATTCCCACTCTCAGTTTAGGCCATGTTTTGATTTTGCAGAGTGGACTACCGGTTGTGTGGGCAGGATCAATTTGGGTCACACAATGGGTCCGATCAATTCTGGCTTCATTGGCCACATGGTGCAGCCGTGGTTCTTTGGTGAGGTCGATGAGCTTGCTCCAGATGACACTTGGCCTAAGGAGTGCCATATGCACGATGACCTCTGGTTGAGCTCTCTCTTGGCCCGGCGGGGCATCCGCCGAGAGGCTGCAAATCTGGGTTTGCCTGGAAAAGCGAAAGTTTTGAACACAAGCAAGACACCAGATGCACTTTTTTCGCAAAATGCCTGGAACTTGAATGTTTGCAACCATGCGTTGTTGGACCGGTTTCCTGGTCTTTGGACCCCTAGACCACGAATTGTGATAATGGCGGACAGTACATCACAGTCTCACTGTGTTGGCCACGTGGATGATTGGTATCCGCTGCCAAGCCTGTCATCAAAGCCATCCACCCCTGTTTTTTTGAGGCATTTGGTTTTGGGCACCACCCGCCATGAAAACCCTGACACCGTGGTGCTTGCTGTTTTCGGGCAAATGTCGTGTGGAAAACTATCGGCAGCATTGCAGTGTGCTGTCCAAAGGCCCGGCGAGTTGCATGAACTTATGGGCAACAGAGATGGTGCCGATGGTGCCCTGTGTTTGGCAGCCGAGAATGATAACTTGGCAGCTGCCGCTACGGTGAGGATGTGGCATGATGCTGCACTGGTAGATACCCAACCAGAGGAGAGAGCTTGCTGGTCATTTCCAAACGCTACCTGGGGCCGCTGTTGCGCCCCTTTCAGCGAAAATTGGAGTCGAAGGGAGATCCGGGCAACATCCTTGGCGAAGTCAGGCTTCGATCGAGAGCTGCGCAACTGTCCTAAGCTTGATAGCGATTGCTGCAAAGTTCATGCTCGTTTGAGTCGCAGATGGAAGCCACTGTCAGGGGAGTGGAGAATTGAATATTCTAACAGTCGAAAGCGAACAGCTACAATCTCAGAGGAAGGCCTGGTGTCATTTGATGACAGAACAACTACAGCAGCAAGCAGCATGATACCAAGATTTCGTCTTGAAGAAACTGCGAACCCGTCTGTCTCTCTGCTGAAGGCCATTCACTCAAGTACGCAGGCACATCTTTCGGAGTATTGGTTCTTTGCCCATGGGCAAATTCATATCGCAGCAGCAGATGGCGATGATTTCACGGGTCTCGGGATTCAGCTGAATCCTTGCCACGGCTGTGTTTAGAAATGATGAATACGAAATGAAATTATTATATAATTATTATTTATATATAATTATTATATACC
>DF243734.1:1542-37051 GCA_000507305.1 Breviolum minutum Mf 1.05b.01 | reverse complement strand
AAATGGAAATCACTTAGGTACTGTGGGGGAAAACCCCACGGAGAGTCTTAGGACTATGGAACTGCCGAAACTCCAGGGCGATAGCACTGGTTTGCAGTTTGGTGACTGGTTGAGCGTGATCGATTCAATGATGGGTGACCTGTCTTATTCGTCGGGGGATTGGTGGGAGCTGATCAGGACGGCAGTAGACCAATGCTATCAAATCTGGTTGGTTTCTAACCCCATACAAAATTGAGACTCAGGCCATCAGTTGATCCCAAGGCCTTGTTGTGGCCTCGCACTGAGAGACGAGCTCTTTCCATGTTGTTAGGGGCGATCCCTGAAACAATTAAAGATGAGTTGATATCGACTAGGAGACTCACCACGGACCAAGTGTTATACAAATTGTGTGTAACATTCCAACCGGGCGGGGCTTCGGAAAGAACCAAAATCCTCCAATGCATCACTGACCCCAAATGCGGAAGTAATGTCCAAGAAGTTTTGGAATGGGTTAGGATGTGGCGGAGACAAATCCAACGAGCCCGTGAGCTAGGGGTTGCACTTCCTGATGGGTTGGTGCTGTTGGGAGCATTGGGAAAATGCGTCGACTTCTTGAGTGGTAAATCCCCCCAAGTGGCTGACCGGTTGAATTTGGTTCGTCAACAGCTGAATATTGACCAGTTACCACATTTAGGAGCCATCTTGAGTTTTTCGGAACATCTCCAGGCGGAGACTGAGGAAATGGTTTCTAATGGAACGGGAAAAGGGGTTTCTTCGGTGAGAGCAGCGGCGTTAGGAGTTTCCAATGACGTTCCTTTGGCCCCACCGGGACTTTTGTCAGGGGGTCAGGGTCAAAAACCACCACCTCCAAAAAAGGGATTGTGTAAGTACTGGAACAAGGATGCTGGGTGTAATCGGGGAGATACATGTAAGTTCTTCCATTCCCCATTGGATCCACAGAGTGGTCGGTGTTTTAACTGTTCTGCGGTAGGTCACACGCGTTCAGAATGTCCCCATAAAGACCCCAAAAAGAAGGTTGCTAAGTCCTCCAAAGCTCAGGGAAAAGGGATTTCCAATAAGGGTGGGGGAAAAAGCGGCGACTTGGCGGCAGACCACTGGACTGCCAGTCAAGACGGGAAAGACAAGAATCAAGGGTCTGGGGGAGACACCCGAAACGAAAACAAAACGGATGGGGTTGATGGTCTGCTTAGCGAGGCCACGTCTTTGTTGAAATCCCTGAAACCCCAAACAAAGGCTGTGAGACTTAAGAGGGTTATCCAGGGTGATGGTCCTACGGGGCTCCTTGACGGAGGGGCAACACATGCCCTTAGAAGAGGGAATCCCCAGGAATTGGAAAGTTCGGAAACGGTGTTAGTTGAGTTAGTCACGGGTCAGTGGAGTTGAAACAACACCCCCTCACTGGAACCATCCTCACCAACCATTCTGTGGAACCCATAGTTCCATTGCGAGGGCTGATAGATTTGGGATTCAATATCAAGTGGGGACCCCAGGGTTGTGAAATCAAGCATCCTTCAAGAGGAACCATCAATTGTTGGCTAAGAAATGGATGCCCTGTTGTCTCTGAAAATCACGCTTTGGGACTAATTCGAGACATCGAAAACATGGAACTTGCTAAGAGAATTCCGAATGAAAACCAAAAACCCGTTTCTGATGATGTCGAATCATGGTGGGCTAGTCATTTTCCAGAAGTGCCGAAACGAGTTTGGGGCTACATGAAGGGTCAAGGAGAAATTTCCAATGGGGTTGATCTTCCATGGAATAGGGCCCAAAGAAGAAGACACTCCCAAGCTAAGGCGCTGATTGTTCACCTGTTTGCAGGTGAGTCCGCTAAGGATTGGATGTGTGGTTGGCCATCAGGTGTTGAATTGGTGGCCGTGGATGTCCGTGATGGACAAAACCTTCATAATTCGGCGACTTGGTCTTACCTGTGGTCTCTTGCCGGAACGGGACGTGTGATTGCTGTGTTCGGGGGCCCCCCATGTCGGACAGTAAGTCGATTGTTGGAGAAACAACCAGGACCACCACGACTTAGGGGAAGAAGCGACTTAGACCGGTTTGGGTTTGAACACTTGACACGACCCCAACAACAAAAGGCCGATAGTGACACCGCTTTGTACTTGAAACAGCTAGGTCTTTACATTCATGCTGAAGAGTCTTGGGATGATAAGGTATGGCCACAAATGGAATNTGTGGTCTCTTGCCGGAACGGGACGTGTGATTGCTGTGTTTGGGGGCCCCCCATGTCGGACAGTAAGTCGATTGTTGGAGAAACAACCAGGACCACCACGACTTAGGGGAAGAAGCGACTTAGACCGGTTTGGGTTTGAACACTTGACACGACCCCAACAACAAAAGGCCGATAGTGACACCGCTTTGTACTTGAAACAGCTAGGTCTTTACATTCATGCTGAAGAGTCTTGGGATGATAAGGTATGGCCACAAATGGAATCGGTAGGAAACCGGGTTGGGTTTTTGCTGGAATCCCCCCAAGACCCCAAGACTTACCTGTCGAATGGCGAACGGGATGAATCGGCTAGTTTTTGGGCATGGACTGAAACTCGGAACTTCTTGAAAAGATATGAAGAAAAAGGTATGATCATGACACAATTTGATCAAGGGATGTTTGGTCACCCCCGAAAGAAACCCACAGGGTGCATGACTAATTTACCGGACATGGGGGAGTTGGACGGATGCAAAATGGGTGGGTGCGACGGATCCTTGGCGGAAAACTTGGAGGAACGGTTGCACCAAACGGCATCTTGGTCTTTGTGGGCACCAGGGTTCCAAAAGGCTATTCGGACCTCCCTTATGATTTTGTTGAGTTGGTATGGATTGATGAATCCTAAGGTGTCTAAAAGCTTGGGGTTGGACCAGTGGAAACAACACATAATCCAGGGACATCAACCATATAGAAGGGACTGTAGGACTTGTGTGATCAATATGGCGGGAGCTAAACCTCATAGACGTAGGGACAACCCTGGAAGTTCGGCTTGGACGATGGCGGTTGACTTGGTTCATTTGCCGGTTGCCAAGGACTTGGCAACAAAAAGGGTCGTTAGGTATGGGTTGATTGCTACGGCTTTGGTTCCAATGTTTGAAAGGGAATCCCCAAAAGAGAACCCCAAAGAAGTTGAACAGGGTGATGGTGACCCCAAAGAGGAAGAAAACGGTGACTTGGATTGGGGGGAGGGTATGGATGAAAAGGAATACCCACTTTGGGATGGTGATGAAGAGGAAGAGGAACCCCAAGAAGTTAGGGAAGGTGACATTTCGGGGGAGACTGACTGTGATTATGAGCCGGAAATCTTTGACGAGGAAGAAGCGGTTCAATTGGGGCTTAAAGGGTTTCAAAGGGAAGAAGAACCCCCCGAAGGTTTTTGGGAAGAGAAAGTGAAAGAATTGTCAAAATCAGTTCGAGTCAAACATGTCACGTTGATGGAACCAGTAGAATCCAGGCAGGTGAATCATGTTGTTCAAGCCATGGATACTGTGTTGACTAGGATGCGGTTCATGGGAATTAGCATAACTAGAATCCATTCAGACAGGGCGAAAGAACTATTGGCAAAACGATTCCGTACTTGGATTTCCCAAAGAAACTTGGTTCAGACGTATACGGCGGGAGATGACCCCCAAAGTAACGGTCATTGCGAAAGCGAAGTGAACCAATTGAAACGTAGGACCAGACTCCTCTTACATACAGCCAACCAGAACAATACCCATTGGCCCCAAGCCATGAGATATGCCACGGAAGAACGTCTTAGGAACCAAATGAAATTGCTAGGATGTCCCACCCAAAAGATGATTCCTTACAACGCGGATGTTTTGGTGAAAAGAAAACGATGGCATGATCAGGGTAACCTTCTAGCTACACCGTTTGTTGAGGCGAAACTGTTGTGCCATAGCCCCGACATGACTTCAGGTTGGTTGGTTCAAACTAAGGCGGAAAATCATGTCATGCATGCTAGGGAAGCGATTGTACCTGATCCTATGTCGGAACATGCTAGGATACAACTTGAAGAAGAACATAAAGCAGGGAAACCGAAACATAGGATATGGGGAAAACAACCACCACCAGGGCAACTTAACATGAAACTTCCACCTCTTCCACGGTTGGACCGTGGGGGGGAGCCTTCGCACCTTGGTTTGATGCCTCTTGGTTCGGATATGGATTTTGAAAAAGATTTGGAAAGGGAATTTGAAAAAATGGAAAAGGAAACGGGTGGTGAAAGTGGTTTGCTTGTTGTGGAAAACCATGAAAACCTGTTTCCAAACGACGAAGAAGACGAAGAAAACGTAGAAACGGATGAAAAGGACGAAAAACGTTTGAAGAGCGTTAGGGTTCCTAGGATCGGATCAGGGTCTGGGGGAGCCGAGAGCGTAGAAACAAAAAACGAAACCTGGGAAAACTTGGAGTCGTATTTGGGATGGATGCATCAAAACACCATTGGTTTCCTCCAAGATTTGGTTGACCGGGTGCCCACTAATGGAGTTGAAGGGGAGATGTGTGGATCCCAAACGGAATGGTTGATTCGGGAAAGAGAAAGGTTGGAATTTGAACTCGAAACCATTAGGACCACTCAGAAAGAAAGATCAGTGAGGTTGTGTAGTTCCCAGGTAGTCGGAGAAAACAAGCCGATTTTGGGAGATGTTTTGCAAACGGTCACTGTACCCCTTAACGAAGTTAGGGCTGAAATTGATGATTGGAAGGAAGCCATGATGAAAGAATATACAAGCTTGGTTCATGAAACTCGAGCTATTGAACCAATAAAACTTGAAGACCTTGATCAAGAGTCGGTGGAGTTTGTGCCGGGTAAACTGGTAACGGTTCGTAAAGCAGGGCCTGAGGGAGGAAAGAAAAAATGTAGGGCGGTAGTTTGTGGAAACCTCCTACAAGGTGATTTAGATCCCCCACCAGGTAGCCCTTATGCTTCAGGGGCCGATGGAATCTTGATTAGGGCGGCATTGTCACTGGCGGTTGAACGACGGTGGGGCGTGGCAACTACTGACATTCGAACTGCTTTCCTTCATGCTCCTCGACCGAGATCAACTGAGTCACGAGAAGTCATCGTTGTTCCCCCCAAAATCCTTGTGAGTGGCGGAGTTTGTAGCCCCAATGAACGGTGGAGGGTTCATAACGCTCTTTACGGGTTTACATCTAGTCCAGCACATTGGGCGGTTCATCGGGACAAAGTGATGAGCGGTTTTGAATGGTCTAGGGATGAGTCACGGTGGGTTCTCAAACGTAGTGAGGAAGGGAACCTCTGGAAAATTATGAAGTGTGATCTTAATTCCGAAAACTGGACCTGTGAAGGACATGTGATCGTTTATGTTGATGACATAATGGTCATGGCATGTGACGATGTTAGAAAGGACTTTTTTGATCGATTGCAACAAGAATGGAAATGTTCGGAAATTGAAACGGTAAACCGGGACAGTTGGATTCGGTTTTGCGGTTTTGAGTTGAAAACCTCCGAAAACGGAAACGGGTTGATGGTCGGTCAAAAATCATACACCATGGATCTTTTGAAGCGACATAAGGATTTGACCCCCAAAAGTTATCCTATGCCGAAAGGTGATGNCTTGATCAGGGCGGCATTGTCACTGGCGGTTGAACGACAGTGGGGCGTGGCAACTACTGACATTCGAACTGCTTTCCTTCATGCTCCTCGACTGAGATCAACTGAGTCACGAGAAGTCATCGTTGTTCCCCCCAAAATCCTTGTGAGTGGCGGAGTTTGTAGCCCCAATGAACGGTGGAGGGTTCATAACGCTCTTTACGGGTTTACATCTAGTCCAGCACATTGGGCGGTTCATCGGGACAAAGTGATGAGCGGTTTTGAATGGTCTAGGGATGGGTCACGGTGGGGTCTTAAACGTAGTGAGGAAGGGAACCTCTGGAAAATTATGAAGTGTGATCTTAATTCCGAAAACTGGACCTGTGAAGGACATGTGATCGTTTATGTTGATGACATAATGGTCATGGCATGTGACGATGTTAGAAAGGACTTTTTGATCGATTGCAACAAGAATGGAAATGTTCGGAAATTGAAACGGTAAACCGGGACAGTTGGGTTCGGTTTTGCGGTTTTGAGTTGAAAACCTCCGAAAACGGAAACGGGTTGATGGTCGGTCAAAAATCATACACCATGGATCTTTTGAAGCGACATAAGGATTTGAACCCCAAAAGTTATCCTATGCCGAAGGGTGAGGTGGTAGGACATGAAGAGGAAAATCCTACTGTTGATGACATCAGAAAAGCGCAGGGTGTAACAGGCGAACTACTTTGGTTGGCTGGCCGCAGCCGACCAGATATCTCATACGCCGTTAGTTGTATGGGACGAGGGGTGTTGAAGAGACCTAAGTGGGTACAACCGATAGGACGACATGTACTTGGTTTTCTGATGAACACTCCCGATGTATGCTTGTTATACCAGCCATGCCGCAAGGATCACGGTTTCAATGGGAACTTACAGGTACCAAGGCATGAAAGACTTCTGGAAGCATTTGCAGACATCAGCTACGCTCCAGAAGGTGACCGGAGTCATCAAGGCATCATCATTTGCGCTTCGGGAGCACCGATTCAGTGGGAAGCAACTCGACAGGCATTTCATATCGGAATCAGAGCTTGTAGGGTACTGTGAAGCTACCACGATGTTGAAGTCTGCCGAAGCATTGATGAAAGTCTTGCATAGTCCGTTTGGGGATGACGACGATAAAGGGTTTGAAAAAGTTATCTATGGGGATAACACTAGTGCTCTGAGTATCTTGATGAACCCCGACGGAGGATGGAGGACCCGTCATCTTAGACTTAGATCATCATGCCTTAGAGAACTTCTTAGGGACGACCCCGAGGGATGGAAGATTAGGCATCAGAGAGGACATGATCTACCTGCTGACATGCTCACAAAACCCATTGTGATCCAAAGGGAGTGGGCGAAGTTTTGGTGTTTTCTGGGATTTCATGTTGACAACAAAAGTGGTTTGGTTGATTCCCTGTCTGTGGAAACTCTTGAAATTCCCCACCTTCAAACCTCTAGGCCCGACCAAACTGATGAGGACACTGAACTCCCTGAGGTTTCTAAGGAATGGGACGAAACTAAGGAAGGAATGGTTCGGATCAGAGCAGCTGCCGTAATGACAGCGCTGGCAGCGGTTGCGGCTGGAGATGATGCTGGCACGCGGCTGGCGAAAGCATGTGCAGCTGGGGCGGCGGCGCTGGCGAAGTGGTTTCACGACTACAACGTCTACGACAACGATCGGCCCAAAGAGGTCTGCCTTGAAGGGTGGGAGGGGGAAGAAACAAAAAGAGCCATGAGCCATCAAGNGAGCCATCAAGAAAATGACAAATAAAATCAAGATGCCAGGGGAGATGAACCGGCCATGAAAACTCTTCCAAGGGAAAACGAACCTGGGGGAGGAGAAAACTCTTCAAAGAAAAATGAAATTGGAGAGTTAGGACTGGACAATCCATCAGCATTGATTGAAAAAGAAAAGGAGAGCGGGGTACCTAAAGTCGTAGTGAGGAAAATGAGGGTGAAGTCTTTTGAAAAGAGTCACACTAATTTCGTGGAGGCTTCAGTGGCGGCGAATTCTCACGGCAGTGCGCAGCAAGTAGCAGAAGACTATGCGGAGTCTCATGGCCGTGGTGTGTTACGGCTATCAGGGAAATCGTCGACTTACCACTGCCCATCCGGCTGCCCTTTCGAATCCCGCTCGTTATCGGCAGAGGCAATGTCCTCGAGCAATGGTCCCAGCCTTGCCACTGGTGTTGGCTATGGATCGTCAACCATTGGGTGGCCGGCTGATGAACCTGTTGGGCCATGGCTTCAGGGGAAATACCTCTACTCCCCTCCAGTGAAGAGTCAGGTCCTTCATTCAATTAGAAGGACAACAATATTGGGTAAGGACTCACCATACCCATCGTCTGAGGTTGTTCCATCCGGTGCATAGGAACCAGCCAGTCCAGGCCAATCAACTGCACTCGAAGCGCATCGGTCAAGTTTGAGATTGGTGGCACAGGACAGCCTGAACGCCTTTTTGATCACTGGGACCGTGATGGACAGGAGCGTGGCACTGGAGATGGAAAACGTTGGTGCGGATACACGTTCTTTGAGATGAAGGACACCAAGAAGGATACCAACAAGATGGACCGCGAGAAGATGGACCATCGAGATGAAGCTCACGAAGAACCGGGAAGATCTTCGGGCTCACAAGTCGTGAATGTCTACATGGATGGTGGAGCTTCACGAGTGGAGGTGCATCGGCCATTCAATTGCGAGGATCGTTTGGACCGTGAGAGCGTCTACCTCAAAGGTCATGGGAAGGGAAATGATCATCCTCACGTACAAGAGATGATCCGACGTGGGTACGTTCAAGGACCTGTGACTCGAAGGGGAAGGGATGCTATGGCACCGGCTACTACATCGGCTACTATGTCGTCAGAGGGATCTGACGGTGAGTGGGCTTACGTGGCGGGCGAATAGTTGGATGACTTGAAGCCTGGCCAGGTAGATCTCGAATGGTGCTCTGCAGCAACGCTGCAGGGGGGAGTGCGGTAAGTCACCCCCAGAACTTTCAAAATTTGGATTATAGTGGAGTAGTGTCACCACCAAGGTGATCATGAAGTCACAATCCTACAAAGCGATACTGCCATTTTGGCTCAAGTGACAAAAAGGTGTTTCAGCAACGTGAGGGTCATACGGTGAAACGTGCTTTCAATTCAGAAATCGCCATGGCTGATGAATACGACATTTAGATCAAAAAAAGTTCAGAACATTGAACATGTCAAGGTTGATGAATGAGTGAACTAGGTGGTGGTTTCAAACATTTTCTTTTAAACATGTTCACCCCTATTTGGGGAAGATGAACCCATTTTGACGTTCGCCTATTTTCCAAAGGGGTTGGTTCAACCACCAACTAGTTTAACAGGACCGACCCGAAGATGTGAAAATTCGGCACCTTTTCAACTCCTAGGGCCTAGGGCCTCTCGCTGGTCGATGGCTGTGGCACTAGGTGAAACTTCATTTTTTTCCTAAGAAACAATTCAACCCGAGTTTTGTCAGGAACTGATCCAATTTGAATTTGGCACTCATATTTTTCAGAGTTGGTGAAAAGCTGAGATCTTGCTTCACCTCGGAAAACACATTTAGCTGAATGGTGAGAGAGATGTCATGTCCATGGGTGGAGTTTTTTTAAAAGCTTTTCAAATTCGGCAATTGCTCCCCTCGCATTATCCCCGAATTTTAAAGGGGAAAGGTTTCCAATTTGATGAATATCTTTTGAAATAAGCCGTGACCCAAACCCTCGTCGTGTCGAGTATTTTATATGGGGCTTAGTCTACCTGTTTATATGGTGATCCCAATAGGAAAACTTTACATTCGGAACCCGTATAGACCGACCAACCTCAGTCGAATGGTCAGACTGGAATTTTTAGTGGGGGAGCTTTCCCAGTGTGACTGCTCAAGAATAGATTGGTTTAACCAGCATCTGGGGTCAAGTTGCTATTGTCCATTTGCTATCAATGATTGGAACTGAAGCCTTTGCTGTGTCAGATGTCAGATGTCAGATGGAGCTGAAGGAGGGCCCCAGGAATGCAAGTATGCGAAGTGTGAAGTGTGAAGTTTTTTTTGGGGTTTAAGCCCAAGTGATATGTGAAACTTCTCTCCTGATTCTGTGAAACTCCCCGACTCTTGGGTGAGTGATTTTATGATATTCACAAAGGATGACAGTCCTAAAAAACCACGGTCCAAATCGGGGCAACGCGGATCGGAGGACTTGGATCGAAAGATGGCATGGAGGGAGCGGACCATCTTTACACAGTACCCCCCCTGAAACCAACGTAGCACCTGAAAATGGGCCTTCCCAAAAGGAAAGTTGTTTTCCAACCATCCATTTTCAGGTGCTATGTTAGTTTCATAATCTTTTTAGTATCAAATCACTCAGGTCTATCTTAACTAGATGGAGCCCTAGATTCCTCACAAGCCTCCCGACAGAAATGTCCCGCCCCACTTGTTGATGCAGGGCAACAGCAGCAGCAGTTCAGTAGATGAAGTGATGCTACAGCGTTGGAATGGCAGTGTGTGGCTTGACCTACAGGAGCACCAGGGTGGAAACTGCCAGCCAACCAGGGCAGTTGAGGAATTTGAGGAATCCCAACCCTTGGGAATCATGATTTTCTTGGCATGCAAGTGGTTGAGAACCGTAGGGTTCTACCATTTCTTAGACAAGGGCGCACACACACGTAGATTTGTATATATATATATATACAAATGTATATATATGTATATATGTATATATATATGTATATATATATATAGATCCAGATACATATCATAACTATATATTTATGTCGAGATACATATCACACATACATAAATACATGTCACATATATCTCGACGCATATGACTCCAGTTATAAAGCACCACTTAGAAAAAAGATCATCCGCACGGTTTTGGAGGAAGAACTTCCAAGTCTCGGTTGGTTGACACCAAGCTTCAGTGGTCTCACTGCAGGATCGGGATCGGAGGGTCGGAGGGCTAAGGGGCTGAACCAACAAAAACGCCGTGGATCTTAGTGGGGGATCAAGAAATGACCATCAAGGGGTATGTTTAAGCAAGCATCTATGGAACCAGGGTTTGAAACAATCATTTTTTTTGGGGGGAGTTAGATTTGATCCAGCCATTTTCGGATTCATCAAATTTGATGGCAACATGTCTTTTTGGTGTAATTTTCAGGATTTTTTTCTCCTTTTCTGGTGTCTTGTTTGGGTTGGTGAAATATTTCATGACTCCACTGTTTCACCACAGAAGTCAATGGCCTTTTTTTTTTGGAAGCAGGTGGCCATCAGGAATCAGAGCGAAATTCTGAACCTTAAGGATTTGTCCCGGGGCTTCCAAGATAGTCATTCCCCCCCATACGGCAGGATGCAATCGTGGCAAAAGAACGGGTTTTGTTTAGATGGGGAGTAATTAGTTATCCTTGTGGCAACTGTTGGTGGGGGGATGAATCCAAAGTATAGTTGTTCATATCGCATATTTCGTCCAGTGGGAAGGGTCAAGTGAGTTGAATTTCTTATATAGGAGAAGCATGTACCAAAGAAAACTTCCAGATCGTTCATACTGTTGATGGTTCAGAAATCCCAAACAACCACCTGGGATGTACAAAACCTTGTAAATAATGGTAGATAAACTACCAACTGTATCAACTGGTTAGCCGGATTCTTTCCATCAACAGTATGCATGTTGATATTGTCACTTTCAGACACCCATGTCATTCATGCGGGGCTGTCATCTTCCCTGCTACTTGAGGGGTCTTGAGCCTGAGGTGGGAACTACCCAGAACTTCCTAACACAAATGAACGACACACAGTTACAAGATGACACTCATTAAACAAATGAATCTATAGGTATATATATATATATATACATAGGTTCATTCTATCAAGTGTATACTTCCTACATGCCGTTCTAAACTTCGCTTACTCCTTGGAGAAATTTACGAGTAAAAAAGTTACCTTGGCTCACCCTTCTCGAACACCCGAACGCAACTTCCAACTTCACCGTTGACCAGCTCTTGCAATCATGGCTGCTCAACCTACCCCTCCGTTCACGTACCGCCCCCCGAGAAATAAGGCCCCGTTAAGGGCTTAAATCCACGGTTGGTTTCCCCTTAATGAGGCCTTATTATACCCTTACATGATGCGAGTCAGGTACCTTCTACAATCCTATTTCCTGGCTTCGTTTGCCTTTGCTGGACCGCATGCAGTGGCGCGTGCTGGCGTCCCATGACCTCAATTTGGAAATGTCAACCTCAGGGTGCTGACCGGGGTCAACGGGGGGGGGGTGGGTTACCATGGTAAGGTCTGACCGTTTGCTGAATCATTGGGCCCTCAAGGACACCTGGATCTGGAGCTGGAGGATGAGAAAAATGGGCATTTTTTCCCCCAGAAGTGGCTGTGAGGAACAGGAATATTCCAAAACGGGAAGCCTCCAAAGAATTTGGTTCAGAAGTGAATTTTTCATCATAGAAAAAAGGTAACTTAGTAAGGCGGGAAATTCTTGATTTCAAATCTGTATGCTAGTTTCACACCTTCTTTAACCCATTGGTTTTTTCCAGCCAGTGTTTCACTTTTGATTAAAATCTTGGAATGCAGGAAGTCCATTTCTTCGAGTACGTCGATTGCTTCAACGAGGCGGTTGCACCGTTTACCGCTGAGCAAACTGAGCAATGACGGAAGGGGCCATGATGGAAGTGACAATCGGGATTTCCCATAGAAATGTAAAAACCCTGGGTGGTCATTGCTACTGGGAGCGGGCCACACATAATTTATACCCCAAAAAAAACTGCACAGAATTTGATGTGAAAGAAAATTGTCCTTTTCGAAGTCAATCATTGGAAGAGCTACAACCCAATGACAAGGAAATGTTGTTGAACGGATAGTTGGATGGACGAGCAAGAACTGGGCAAATGATAGCGACACAACGACAGGGGTGTTGTATCTTGGTTTTCCACTTGATGGCGAAAAAGTGTAGAACAAGTGCCCCTTTTTCAAGTCAAGAGAAACAAGAAGAAACAACATAGGAAGGGAAGAAACTTTCCCACAATCTCACTTGAAATAAAAGTCCGGTGTGATTCAGTGATCCAATTTTTGGTATATTTTTGTTCTATGATGTATTCTCGCCGTTTCGACTGCGTGGGTTGTTTTTTTGTGGGGTCCTGATGGTTTAACCAGGGATTTAAAACAAACGGGACACCTTTCCTACGGCAAAAAATCGTATGTTTCAGGGGGCATCTGAGCTTGCAACCTTCCCTTTAAAGATGGTACCTTTATCCGAAGAACCCATGTGGAAATGATGGTACCCTCCCTGAAACTAACAGCAAGTTTTTTCCACCTGAAAACGGACAGACATTTTTTGACTAGTTTCTTTCCTTTTGGGGCCCGGCCTCCTGACAGGTGCTATGTTAGTTTTGGGGAGGGTACCTATAATTGCAAGGCCTGAACTCCATGTCTCTTAGCCAATTCGACCTTGATCCCAGTGACAGAAAAGAGCTTGTAAAGAAGGTGTTCGGCAGGGGTTCTTTTAAATTCCTGCATCTTTGATAAAGTCGATTTCCACTCAATAAAACAAACATCACTTCATGCTAAGGCCTAAGGGTGTCCCCCTCAATTTTCCCTAGGGAATTTAGGCCTTCTTAAGGGTTTATTCACCATCATTGTCCCAGAAGAATCCCCAGAAAAACAAGGTTGAACACCCTGCAGGTGACAGGACTACAGATTGCAGCAGGAGAAGATCCTTTCCAGTTTGGAAGCTCATCTTCGGTGGTTAGACCCTGTGAGGTCTTAGCAGTTTGGTGGTAACTGCATGTTGTGACTTGTATCGTGGTTTAGGATTGGGGAAGTAGTATCATGAAACATGATCCTGTGATTCATGTTCAGCTTGGAATTCAACAGAAAAACGTGCAGTAGAATTGGGGGGAGCTATCCAGAAGAAGAAGCGGTGAATTCTTTCTTTTTTTTCACAGATTCTTGTGACATTGGGCAAGGAGTTGTAAGGAAGTGGGCATTGTGTGATAGATGTCCTTTTTGGGGAAGTTGTCGTTCTTCGTTGTGGTTGTTGCTATCATCTGGCTTACCATGTTTCTTGCAGGTTCCCGGAATCAAAGATCCAACTTGGGTCGTAAGATGCGAGGATCCATATGTGACTGGGCTCTTCTATGGTGAAGCTACACCTTCCAGAAATGAAGGTTTTCATCAGAAATTTATAGATCGCATATCTTGGAGAGGCGTAATCTGACAGGTTTTTGACAGGTCAGTGTTTTAGACCTTATGAAAGACAGCTTCACTTCGAAGATGTCTGCAGTTCGTGATATGATTTGCCCGATGAGTTTTGTCAAGTATGGGGATAAAAAATGCAGAAATCATCCAAGTATGTATAGTTGGGATCTAAGCCCCCTTCCCCTCAACAGTGGCGAATGAAGCAAAGGAATCGCCCACTAAAAAGATGCACAAATCCTGGTAGTGACTATTACTGGGCAGGGGGGCAACCCAATGTATAGTCTGTAGCTGCTAGATGTCTGTTTGATGTTTTTTTCGGCTGCGAGCCCAAATTTGCTCACTTCCGCCAACATCGTTTTTGGGGCACACCCGGCAAAAACCAGCACTCAACTTGACAATGTCCCTCAAACAATCTCCAAAATCCACAAAGTTTCTGGGGTGGTTCTGGGGAAGCCAGTCGGCTTTTGTGTTGCTTCTCCAAAAACCTCAGCGACGTCAACATGTTCAAAAAAGGGTTACCCCACCCAACCATTGGACCATTTCCCATATGATGATTCGGGTTGGTTCAGCGTTCAGCCCCAAAAATCCATCGTGGACGTCTGAAAGGCCTGAAAGAAGTACTGCTTTGGCCTTTGATTGGAACCTCCTCACTGATTGGTGGTCAGTTGGAACCTCTGAAGGGCGGATCACGGGAGGGTGGAGGGCTGAAATCCCTAAGGAATCACCCCCGGAATTGTGGAAGGGAAACCTGGAACCCTTTGAACCATCCACTGAACTATGACTTTGGCTTCAAAATGTTTGCAATTTTCCAGGCTGTAAGTTGCGTAATACGATGCCAGCACATGAAAGTACAGATGTCTGCATTATAGTATTTATATATATGTATATATATATATATATGATATGTATTTATTATGTGATGTGTACTTGTAAGTTTTCCCATCATTTCAAGACTTCAAGGTCTTCCGTAGTTTTCTTCAAAAAGAGTCATTTTCAGCGAAATTTTTGTATAGAGTCGATGGGTACCTGTGCGACAGGGCGTTTTTTTAAGAGAAAGGGGAAGAAGCACGTGGCCTTTTTTCAAAACGAAGGGTTAATACAGTATGTAGCCTTGTCCCACTGTGGGTCAACAACAATTCCTTACCAGTTTTCGGAAGTGGTGCGTGGCTCTATTTCTGGAGCCTAGATTTGGAGCTCCAAAAGTTAAAAAAAGGCAACTATGGTGGCTACTTGCGATTGCTGCTGCTGCTGCTGCTGCAACTACCGCTACTAGTACTTGTAGTACTAGAACTGCAGACAAAAAAAACGCCAAAATACTAACACCGCGCAGAAAACAAATCCCAAATCAAATCTCAAACTCTTTATCCTTAGATTAAACTTTAGACCCTTAAGTTGCAAGGCGCAAGACCATCATCAAAATCCTCATCTCTTCATTTTCATAGTTTCTTCCCTTGTTCAAACAGGGATCATCGCATTACGGGATCAAACAATGCAAATAGAATGGTAATTGAATGATTTCTCCTTCAAAATTGCCTTGTTTGGGTTGGTGTCAAGTTGGTGTCATATAATGACCCCTTGTTAAAACCCACCAAGTCTCCCAGGTTTTTTTTGTTGTTTAAAAAATCCCAGGTTTGCTCGAATTGTCCTCTTGGGGCAGCCTGGATCGGCTTAGTCCAGGGACCCAATGGACCCAACGGCTGGAACCTGAAAATCCTCCGGCTCGACCCCAAACCAATTTCAGGGTTCAAACTGTTAATTTTTTTGGGGTGTCTATTATATAATCATAATTTGCCTGAAAAGCAGCTGGGACCCGGAAAATGAATCTATTTTTGCAGGGTTCTGTTGGATCTCCAGTGGCCACCAGTGACTTGTGATACCAGGATTCTTAGGGTGATGGAAAAACAAAAACAAAAAGATCCAACTATGGTGATGCTTTTTTTTTTCCTCCCTCCTCCCTCTCCAAGCCATGAAAAAATCATAAGGTCTTGAAGCAATTCAAGAAATTAGATAGAGAAGCGTTCAATGATGAGCTCAAATCTGGTAGTTAGTAGCTCAACTCTCCAATAGCTGTTCGTGCTGGAGCAGCTTTTCCAAGTGACTCCAGTCTGTCAGTTAATCGGTTAATCCCTCCCCAAACCTCGGACCTTGAAACCACACTTTTAGATCCCCTAAAATTATGTTTCCCCCGCGAAAAATTGGGAATTGGGAAATTTGGTGGTCCCCAAATTTTGCGGACATTTTGATCCCCATCATCCGGTCCCGGTCTGAATGGGATCCTTCAAGGCGATCTTAAAAACCATGAATCCGTGTAGTGTGAGTTCACTTTAGACTTTACCATGAAACTTTTCGCTAAACGTAAAAAATGGCAGGATGTTGTTTTTGTATATAACTATTGGACCTGGTGATTTTCGAAGAAACACCTGGCCGCCTTCTTTTTTTTGGGGGGGGGGAGGTTTCGGGGTACCAGTTATATATAAATATATACATACAACCGTTTTTTTCTTTCGAGCAATTTGTGATGATGATTGGACTTTACTTGAGTTTTTGAGCGTTTTTTTGTTTTTTGTTTTTGTGTGGTTCCGTCGAGTCTTTCTGTCATGAAGTTGGGGGAGATATTTTTTGGCGGAATCCCAACGAACAACATCTGCTGAGTCACTACCTGCACCGCGCAATGTACGCTGCCTGCGACTGTTGGGGTGGCCCAAAGGGGAGGTTTTTCCGTCTTTGGGTTGGTCAGGGGGTTAGTCAAGTGGCAAGTGGCGAGTTGAAGGATTAACAGTTTCCAGGTATGGTGATCTCAAAGACTTTTTTTTGGTTGTTGTTGTTGTTGTTGTTGTTCTCGTTGTTCTCGTTGTTGTTGTTGTTGTTGTTGTTGTTGTTGTTGTTGTTGTTGTTGTTGTTGTTGTTGTTGTTGTTGTTGTTGTTGTTGTTGTTGTTGTTGACCTACCGAAAGTTGGGCAAGATGAATGATTCGCCACTTTTCACGAAGCCTTTTTTTTTCCAGAATTTGTTTGACAAAAAAAATAAAAAAAAGGCACCCAGAGTTGCATTCCCGTGGATCTATGACACCTAAATATACTTAAATGGCATAGCCAGCGCCATCTCAAAGCGCCCTCGAAACCTTCTGCGATTGGTTGAAACGTTGAGGTTTCAATCCAGTGTGGCGCCAGGAAACTACAACTTGCCTTGGTTTGGGGAGCCAAGAAAACCAGCAGCTGCACATAGGTTATCATAGGTTCAGGGTTACTCCCATATGAATGGTTGAGTTGGTTCACCCAAAAAACCATGTTGACATGTGCATCTAAGGAATTGATAGATCTTGCACTTTTTTTTGGGGTGGCCCTGTTCTTAGAATTGATCAAACAGATAGTATTTTGACGGAAGATATCTTCAAATATCTTTCTCGACATTAAACAAAAATTGAAAAGGTAGATCAGGTCAGATACTGTATGTTTTTTTCAAAAAATATCGGCCGTTAAATTGGTAAAGATGTGTTTTTGGTACAATTTGGGAACACTGCCAAAACTATTATGCATAATAATTACGCACACCCAAAAGGCAGATCGACATATTAGGGGAAGTTTTTAGAGAGATGATCCATGAACAAGTTCTCTGCAGGGCAATCTTTCTTTGTTGTGTGTGGAATTTTGGAGGTTGAGCCAATGTCAGTAATCCTCTAGAAAGAGATGGAATCAGTTTGAAGAGTATTGCCAAGGATAATACCTAAATCACCAATCTACAAAGGACCATCGAAACATTGGTTAGACAGAGTGAGAACCTGCATTTGATTGGTAGTCTTGAATCGGGATTAACCTTCCATGCAGCTTAATTGCGGGTCCCGGTGTGAGTCGCTATCGGCATCACTTTCCTGAGAAATGAGTCATGAGGTGACGTTGATGTATCTCACGCCATGGCGCACTAGTAGATCTAGGAATCTTTTTCAGATTTACCTGCATGAACGCTAAACATGTATATACCCTGGAAGTCAACCACCTTTTTAAACATGGCGGTTCCTCTTGGATGATGATAAACCGGTACTAAAATAACGGTGGTTCCGAAACAAACCTATAAACAATTGTGTTTGGACTTCCAGGGTACAGGTAAATATCTTCCAACAAAAATGGGAGATGTCGATTCCCATGATTCTGAAGACAAAATGGATCAAAGGGGTTTGTTCATTTTCCTTCATTCCGAAATGTGTTAGTTTTCAAAAGGTGGTAAGTTTATAAATAGGTTTGGGGGTTACTAGGTAGACTTTTTTTTTTTGGTTTTGGGGGGGGGGGGCAAAAGAGGGATGCCCTTTTTTTTCTCTCCTACACCCTGGAAGATTAACATGGAACATACAAATCACCCATTTAGAAAGGAAAATGATCTTCCAAATCCCTATGATTGTGTTCCGTGTTAATCTTCAGGGGTGGATGATTTTTTTCCTAAGCCAAGCTCACCTTGCTTTCGAGAGGTTTACTACATCCTTAAGCCTAGAGAAGTGGAATGGCAACCATTGGGTGGGGATGCCGAGCGTTTTTTTTTGTTGGCGATTTTTCTAGATGGTTTTAAGGGGGTGATTCATCACCACCCAGAAATGCAAGATACCATAAAATGGAGGTTTGGAACATGTAAAATATATAATATATAGCTCCTTAAAAAAATATGGTGATTTTAGGGTACCGAATCGTTAGATTTTATCTGTGTAGAGTGTAGACCCTACTAGATTGACACTTGCTCCACACAAACCATAACTTTGGAGAAGGTTCTCGAAGTTGGTCTAAATATGTAACAAATGTAACCACAATCCAATGAACATCAAAGCATCCCGTTTTTTTTTATTGATTTTTGTGTCTTGGGGGGTGTTGTTACCACAAGGGGTTTACATATTTCTGCAAGAGTGCGGGGGTGGTATGACGCCCCCACCCTAAAAATCAGGAAAACGTCGTTCAACTCGCAGGTAGTTGACTTGTTGCCTTCCAACAAAGTGCAGCCTCTTTTTGATGACAGGTAGAGGTTTCTCTTTTGTCTCTGTACGCATGTCGAAAAAAAACGAAGAGCCTATTAAGAGAGGGTGCACATGTAGATACCCAGTATAGCGCTGAAATTAAACGTGGGCACCTAGAGTCGCAATCTTCAGAAGAACATTTTCTTTCCAAACCACCAGTTTTGGAGTCCATGCTGCAGTTAAAGAAGCCTTATCAAAAAACGAGGGAATGGTAGTCGCGACTTTGGACAGGCTTTCTTAATCTTTACGAGTTTTTGGAAGCCAGAGGCCAACTTGTGTCTTTAGCAACACTGAGTTTTTCGAATCTTGCTGAATTTTACCCAGGTATCAGTGAAGAGCTATGGAGCTTCTCGGGGTGCATGGGCGACTCAGCTGCAAAAATCCACAGTTCTGAAGTTTTTCTTTGTTTTTGGTGGTTTTGTTTAGGGAAGGGGATAGCAGGTATCCTTTTTTTTTTTGGGGGGGGGGATCCTAAGTTGATGCAAATGTGTGGTGAATTTGATGGATTTCCCATGGATTTGCGGTTGGTAATTCGGGAACCGTGACGCGGTTGGATTTAGCCTATGATCCATCGAAATGATTGCTGGCTATATAGTTATTTAGATCATTTCGTTTGTGGAGCTATGAAGCAAATACATGGATTGTTTTTCTGGAACTCCATCTACTAATCTTGAATCTTGATATATATATATATAATTTATACATACACATATGTTTATATGTACATTTAAATCATCAACTTTCTCCTTCCTCTCCTCGTGGTGCCCCCTCCACTTCTTTTGCAGCCTCAACATTGCTCCTTTGATCTATATACTCCTGTTTGTCTGACTGACCCTTCCCAATTAGCGGAATCTCCATTAGCTCTTTTACATCCTGCTTCAACTCGAAACGGGTATGTTGTATCTATTTATAGTTTCTCATGACAGTCTTTCAACCACTTGTGCTGTTGTTTCATTCAACGAAGCAGGATGATTTGAACAATACCTTGCAAAGACGGCTAGACCGGTGGAAAAAGGTGCCAAAACAATATACCCTCCTGGGAACTAATATATCCCCTACCTTTTGACGCTTTTTTGAGTCGATGATTTTCCTTTTTTCCCAGGTGGGATACAAATCCGTTCCCTGCAGGGAACCAACTTTGGATGGCCCATTGGAAGTTAGGATCAATGGTTAGTAGATGGGTTATAACCCCAATATGCCTCATTTATAAGTAGGTTATAACCCATTTAGGAACCATTTACTAACTTCCTGGGACATCCAAGAAAGGGTCCAGGTAGCGATGACATTGTTCCAGTGTTTCCTTGTTCCAGTGTAATGCCGACTTTTCCATTGGTACCAATGGAATCCAAGGGAAAGTAACGACTGTTTTCGAATGAGTTCCAGCAGTTTTTCACCCGTCTCCTTGTCCAGGTTGCCCAAAAAAATGTTCAGGGTTCCAAATTCCCCCCCCTGACACTGACAGCGAAAGTAGACCTTTTGAAATGAAAGTCCTTAGTCTTCCAAGAAGCATCCATTTTCAGTTGCTTTTGCTGCTGATTTTCAGGTATTCTAAGTAATTTTGGTCGCCGCGTCATCCTATCAGCGTTTGGTCGCAACCAAGGAACAACAGCTGCTCTTTGCACATAGCCCGACTCCGCGAGTTGGGTTACTCAACTTGAGGGTTTTCTGAGTTGATTCGTTGACCTTAATGATGGTTTTACTGGTTGGTTCATAGCTTATTGAAGAATCCCCATGTATCTGGGGTAGTATGATTCCGTATATATGCAGCTTAAAATAAGGAAAGAAGGTTTTGGTGACTGCTCAACTAGTTGTGTTGGTGGATTGGATGGTTACCCTCTCCGGGAGTTTCTCGAAAAAACCACCAGGATGAGTCCGACTGGGACGACTATTTTAGGCAAGCAATAAACCTCAAGCTAAACCTCCAGGGCGGCCAGGAGCAATGGCATCCTGGGGATCCAAGTCATACCTACCCAGTTCACGGGGAGCATTGCTCTCAGGAAAAGAGTTGGATGTACCCCTACCTACCAACGTGGAAATCCCCTATGGGAAATCCCTATATGAGCCCAAAATAGTGGGTATTTATGGGTTATAAGTTACAATCCCCAAGAATCCCTGCGATGGGTACACTGTTAGGGGTACACCCAATTGTCCCTTGATACTCTTCTCCCATCATCATGGCTTGTCATGAAGTGCATACTGAAGTTGAGGAGGAGAGCCCGCAAATTCTCCATTTGTGAGCAATTTTCCACTTCCTTTTCTCCATGCTTGTTGGAACAGTTGGAAAAAAGAGTGCCATACATGACTCATGGATATTTAGATGTTTCAGGATCCTAAAAAAAATCTCCATCATTTCATAGAATCTCAGGAAGGATTTCATAAACACCCAGATGTTCCAACAGCATCTTGCCGCCCCCACCCGCTAAGCCGGTTCGCAGGATGCAGTATCGGGATTGCAATATTGGGTCAGGGCAGCTCAAATGAAGTAAACTACCCTCCGGAAAACTAACATGCCCAAGGAAAATCCACCATTTGAGGATGTATTTCCTATTTGAAAATGCGGATATTCCAATGTCATGTTAGTGCTCAGGGGTGTAAAATTTCAATAGTAATATGCGGGTGTCTGAGCCGTGGAAAATGAGGGGGTGTTTGAAAATGTTTTTTAACCAACAAGCATAGGGAGCAGGTTACCCTCCCTGAAACCAACCTAGCTAAAAAATGGATGGTTGGAAGATGGCCCTTTCCTTTGGGCGCCCGGCCTATGTTCAGGGGTGATTTTGTATTAATTTCAGGGAGGGTAAGGAAATCATCAAAAATCCTGGGTGTTTCTAAATCAGCGGGTGTTCACACAACTTGGGATCTTCCCATTGCCCAGGATGACGATTCTGTGGTTTCACCAGAGCTGTTGGGGGTATCCAAAGGTTTTTCTCTAGGATAGGGAAGGATTTAGAGCAGAAGTTCTCCCTAGTGGAATAGGACCCTCTCAAGAGACCGAAGATTCTTTTCGTATGACAAAAGGTCCAAAAGGTCTCCTGTTGATATGAAGGAAAGTTGTTGGATTGGTTCAGAAGCTACGGAGCGGCGGATTTTCGGGGGATTTGATCGGTGAAAGCAGACCATCACGTTTTACATCTTCAGAGCAGTCAGACTCCTTGGAATGATCAGGATTGGATGACAAGTCTGTTGGTCTTTCCTAGAGCTCTTTTGGGTATATATATATATATACACGAAAAAGTGGCATTCACCATGGGTAGGGGGAAACCTACCAAATCTACCCCTATCTGCCCCAGAAAAAAAAGATTTCCCCAGGGAGTTTAGTAAGAAGGGGAAGCTAAGAAGTCCCAAGTGATCATCGAAAACTTTGCATCAAAAATCGGGAAACTCCATCAGGTCACGCAAGCAGACAGGTACGTCAACCCCCTCGCAGCTGGCTTTTGGGCAAGTTGGAAGCGAAAGGAATGCAATTATATATCATATAGATTTATTCAGACATATAATTACGTACTACATTATATTTCCAAATGATTAAGTAGATATAATATCTTTCTATATAGATAGACAATAAAAGATATATTTGCAGATGCATATGCAGACATTACTCACATGTAAGGAACTATATATAGAAACACAGTTGCAAAGAGACACACACCCGCACGCATATATACTGTACATACTATATATAAGATATATCAAATTACCTTTAGCATATGTACGCGCCCTACAAAGGCTCTGCGCTTAAAGTGTTT
The DNA here is from genome assembly GCA_000507305.1 of Breviolum minutum Mf 1.05b.01. NCBI lineage: Eukaryota > Dinophyceae > Suessiales > Symbiodiniaceae > Breviolum > Breviolum minutum. The sequence goes on along the minus strand of DF243734.1, from coordinate 14,540 downwards.
GTCCAACTTGGAACTCTGGCATTTTCTGAGTCGAGCTGAAAGAATTTAAGCAGAAACAAGTATTACACACCCTAAAACTAACATAGCCCCTGAACATAGGCCATTCCAAAAGAAATGATCGTATTCCAACCATCTATTTTCAGGTGCGAACTGTTAGTTTCAGGGAGGGTAGCCTGTATGGAATCTAGCTTTTTTTTTTTCTGTGGTGACTATTTTTTTTTGCGAACCGTTTTGGGATGATTTATTTGCAACAAAAATGAAGTACGGAGCGACATGATTTCCAGAATCCACAAGAACTGGTCGCACGATTTTTTTTTTGCACGAATTTTTGACACTGGGTTCATCTTTGGCTTCATCCCATGCTGGTGTTTGGGCTGAAACCAAAGGGTTTGATTTCGGGGCGTGGTCTCGTGGTGCCATGTCGGAGATGATGAGTCTTGATAGCTCCGATGGCTCAAATGCCAGTCACTCGGTGGATGTGGTGATACTGTTGCATGGTAACCAGAAATCCGGCCAACTAACCAGTTGAGGTTGGTAGTTTTTACCCCATGATTTACAAGGTTTTATGTATATCCCAGGTCCCAGGTGGTTGTTTGGGATTTCTGAACCATCAACAGTATCATCCTTATCTCCCGTGTTATGTACTGTAGGGTATCTTCCCTGAAACTAGCAGTTCGCACTTGAAACTGGATGGTTGGTATACTATTTTCCTTTTTGAATGGTCTATGTTCAGGTGCTATGTTAGTTTCGGGGAGTGTATCTTCCACAAGAAAAATTAGAAACTTTGAACCCAAAGTCATGGTTCGGTGGATGCTGCAGATGAATTTTCTTCTCACTTTTGAGTGATTTTTAGGTTCCAATGTTTGTATGGCGAATCAACCAACCCTAACGTATCCCCCTCAGATTCAGAAGTGTTTTGCTTAGCCGGCCTTACTACAGGGAAAGCAATGATTTTTAATTTTTAGGTGAACCAGCCGTTCATTTTTTAGGGGTTTTCCCACAGGCTCAGCTTCAATCACACAGCCCCCCACCACACCATCACCCCAAGATGGGGCCCGAGCCGATCGTTATCCATGGAGGGACATGGGGGCCCCTATAAGTACGTTTTTTTTCACCTCATGTACTTATTTTCGGCCATTTATAAGGGCTATAAGTTATAAATCCATTTGTAACTAGTAGGGGGCCCACCTCGTAGCACTTTTCAAAAAGGGACACCCCCGAAAACAAAGATGAACATCTCCATTTGAATTGGAGAAGAATTTTTCCTTTCCAAAAAGCACTTTTTCACCTGTCACAAGTAGGGTGGCACCAAGAAACGCAGTTGTTTCAAATTTCATACTTTCCTGAAAATTAACATGGAACCTTAGAAAAACCTGAAATGTCCCCACTTTATGGAATTTTCCATCATCTTTTTTATCCCACCAGCGGTCCCGGAAAGATCCACGGTAATGCGCGGGGTTTTCCAAATTGGCACTTTTCCCTCCATTGGAGCGGGGAAAGCCGCTAAGGTGAGGATCCTGTGTATCCATCCATTACGGCGATTGCGATACAGCCACCCACCGTGAGGATTGCAGAAGCTCCAGATGAGGTGAGTGACGGAAGTGACCTTCCCCATTTTTTTTCCTACCAGAAATCCGTTTTTGAGCAAAGAAGCAGTGGTCATGAGTCATGCCTGCGAAAAATGCCCATCTAACATATATATCCATTCTTCCATCCATCCTTTGATGTTATTTCATTTTTTCCACCATTGGTATCCATCAATGATTTGGTCTAATCCTTGACATTTTGGGCCCTGCACCCGATGCTAGTTGCCTCCTGTGATGGAAGAGTCCGAGGAGGAGGAAGAGGACCGAAGTTTGGTGGCTTCCGTTTTTTTTCTCCTTTCCATGGTTTTCCATATAGGGGGATTGTCACCAACCCCATAGCAAGGGTGAAAATAATATGCATCATAAAACTCATAAGGATTCCCAATAAGAGTTGGATTGGAATTATTTCTCAAGAACTTGAGCCCCCTGGGATAAAAAAAGTATTCCAGGTTCATGTTTTTTTTTGGGTCAATTATTTGAAGTTGAGAGTACCTTTGACAAGGCACTTTTTCACAGAGATGGATTACCTAGCAATGAAATTTCCCCCCAACTGTTGGATCAATATATTTTTTCTCCTTCTAAAGGTGGCCAAGAGGCCAGACTTATTGCAATCCTTGGTAAGGGGGTTTTAAATGCCCCAAGGGGTTACAACCACGGGTTGTTGGTTTTGTCGAAAAGAAATACAACAATTAAGGGCGACAAAGAAGAAACAGACCTGGTAAAGCCACAAAAGCGTGTCAAGATGCTGTAGGATGATGTGAGAAATGGAAAAAAACGATATTTTAGTGTATATAGGGGATTGTACCCAGATATCTAGGGATTATAATTTATATTAGCGGATCTTTATTAGCCAAACAGGATTCCATGGAAAGTAAGGCCGTTTTTTTCGTGGCAAAACATGTTTGTCCCCCCTGGAAGTTTCAGAGGGGTCACCACACATTGTCTAAGTCAATGTTAATTGGATCGGTAACTTGGTGGATAACGTTGATGGTTTAATTTTTTTCCTTAGGATACTAAGTAGCCAACCCCAAGTACAAACTAACCACTTGAGTGATCGGGTTGCGATGTTTCAGCGTTTTTGTTTCTTCCTTATGTCCCCCGCTTTTTCTGAACATTTCAGCATGGAATGAATAGAGATTGAGCACAGCAATTTGTTTTGAAGAAATGCAGTTGATGGTTCAAAAATTCAACTAACCACCTGGGATGCACAAAACCCTCTAAACAATCTGATATCGACCATATTAACCGGTTAGCCATGGTTAGCTAGATTTTTTCCATCAACAGTATTGCCTTTTGTTTGGTTGCAAGGATTCACGACTTGTCTCAATGAGTCGCCGCAGAAGAAAAAAATCGCTCAACGCTAACTTCAAAGACTACAAAAAATCAGATTCATCAAAAAAGTCAAGTCCAAAATTCATCCAAAAAGGATCATCCTCTGTGTGCTTCGTGTGTTGTTTGTGTTTTTTTGGTGAAACTGGTCCCAAGTAGCCAAATGGGTTTCGCTCGCTTGCGATACCTTGGAGCCTCCGGAAGTTTGGGGGGTACAGGATGTGGAGATGGTCGAGATGCCGAAGCGTGCCTTCCCGGCCAAGCCTGGCATGCCTTTGTTCGGTGCCTTGCATCAGAAGACCGAGGCCTTTCAAAACTTCGCAGCGCCTCGGTGTGTGACTCGAAGAGTTCCGAAGAAGATTTCCGTTTTGGGATTTTGTTTTTTGGGGTTTCGGTTTCGTCGGCTTAAAAAAGGGCCCCGGTGGCCTTCTTTTTTTGGGGGGGTTATTAGGGGGTTATTAGGGGGAAACAAAGGAGGACAAATATTTTTTTTTTGGTGGGGTTATATGGATGGATATGTTCGGGGTGTGGCCTAAACCTAAACCCGGAGAACTAATTGGGCGAACAATCTATTCTAATTTTTATGACAGGAGCCTGCTTGAAGACCCCCTGAACTCGTGGGTTGTCCACTTCATTCAATTCAAATCACAATGCGGTAGTGTCGCCAGCGCAAATGGGGACCGCTTGGGATGATAGTAGCTACTTCTTTGTCACCCAGATACATGCAAATCTGCTACGATTTCTGGGGAAACCCCTTGGCTCCAAGGGAACAATTCCTCCCACCACTCAGGAAGAAATCACCAACATTTTGAAGATTCAACACGCTGAGGTGCGGCAGTGGGCAACTTTTGGACGTTGATTCAACTTCGGGTAGTGAAAACCGTTGCAAAGGGCCCCTACGATCGTTATAAATCGAGTTGTGGGGCCCTTATAAATGGCCGCAAATACATGGGTAACTGGGTTTATAAACCTACTTATCGGGCTTATAATTCAATTTATAACTGGTTGGGGCCTACCTTGCAGTACCCCTGTCCTTTTCTCCATGCATTTCGCATGGATGGCTGTTCTCCTGGTCCCAATGTCCAGGTTTCTTCTAGAAGTCCTTGTTCAGGTAACTTGTACTAAGCCAAACTTAACCCGTGACATTTCTTAAACATCGACATACCCCCAAAACTGGACATGTCACCTGAAAGGGGACTATTTCGAAAGAAAAAAAGCCTTCCAGCCAGCATTTTGAAGAGATATGTTCGTGTTCGCGTACCTGTTGGCGCATTCCTCCACTCTTCATGTATATTTTCTTATCAATCTTCGATGGCTCCTGATGCACACATTGTCTGGCTATAGCGTTATAGTGATGAGCAAATGAACGAAAACGGATGACCATTTACCATGCGGAATCGGGACCAAACTCGCCAACCGGCGGGGGGGGGGGGTGGTACAAGCACTCGCCAGTCGGGTCGGGAAATTGCAACGTTTTTTCCAATGCTCCTGTTCCTTACTCTGTTTCAGTAGGGACGCGATGGCCCCTCAGTTGTCATTTTCCAGCTCTTCCAAAAAAAGCAGGTGATGCAACGCTTTGATCAACATGACGCTTGGTGATTTTGTTTTGTTTTGGTTGAGCCGCGGTCTTGTCAAAACGAATGAGTTTGGAGGTATGATTCCAGTATGATGCTTTTTTGATTTTGGAGATAGTTGTAAGTGCTTGATAGCTACTGGGTCTTTTGTCTTACATAAACGCTGCCAGTCAGTACATGTGAAATCAGTTATGTGTCGTTCTAAGTGATAGTTCCATGTGGGGCACTACGTGGGCATTTGCCAGCTACCTCCTTCCCTCACATCTTGTAATGGTTGTTGCCAACATGTAAAAGGTTCTGTCAATAACAACGCTCCTAGTTTTCGATCCGCTTATCCTGTCCAGAAAAGAATTCAAAGCCGAGTGAAATCAGGAAAATCAACATGGAGTTTTCTGTGTAAATTCCAGTCCCACTAATGAGGCAAATAATTTGGGGTTTGCCAAAACCTTGCTCTAAAGTGTACAGGAGTGTACATTGCGTCCCTGGCCCTGAACAAATCTCACGGGAAAATCACTCGAGGATCTGCTCATGAAAGACCTTAAAGAGGCGCAGAGTCCTATCAACCGAAGGCCTTCGATACGGCCCAAGAAGGACTGGAAAAAGGTAAGTGACGGAAACCTGGAGAAGTGGTAAGTTGAATTTGTTTTGTTTGGCCTATACCGTGGGAACCAACCTTCACTTTTAGGGGTAACAACCCATAATAACCCATATTCTACTGGCCTAAAATCTTCATTTTTCAATCTTTTGGGGTTCAAAGGTAGTTGGTGTCAGTTGATTGATTTTGTGGATGGTAATTTTTGGACAAGACACCCGCGTGTCATTTTGACGTAGAACTTCCTCGCAGGTGCTTCACCAAAAAAAAGGTTGACATGGGAATTCAAGACACCGAGGTGTCAGGCTTGATGGTGTAGGAAGGGGATAATTTGGGAGACATTCCTCCCTGAAACTAACAGCAAGTTTTGCTCCTGAAAAATGGGGGATTAGTTTTCAGGGAGGGGAAGCCTTTTTGTGGAATTCTCCCGCTGAAAGTAGGTTGTGAATTTTTGAGACCTGTAATGGCTTGGATCTGGGGTACTAGAATCACCAGGATGCCATTGCTCCTGGCAGTTGTGGTTTGTTGGTTGCCTTGGTTGCCTGAAAAAAAGGTCTCAGTCGTCATCCTGGTGCCGACGATGGAATTTCACATCCTGTGTGGGAGCTGAAGAGTCCATCCAATCTGTAGGTTGTTTTCGGAGCTTCAACTTCAGTTTAGCTCCCTCTGTTGGAGCCCTTTAAAAGGAGATATACCCAAGAAATTCCCTATCAAACTACCAACCTCAACTGGTTTTCTCGCCAGATCTCGGATCCCCCCCACCCGAAGTTAACCAACAAAATGGCAGGACAAGGCCGTCAAGATGCAAATTCCCAAGGTGCACGGCGAAACGAAACCGGGGTTTCGCCAACCGGGTCCACGTTACGTTTCTTTCGTGTTTTTTTTTGAAGAAATGTGAGTTTGGTATAGATTGGGGGTATCCCCCACCCACAATGCCAGTGAAATTTCATAATCAGTTGATTTTAGGGCTATGAAGGCCCCCCGAAAAAAAAACCCTGGAACAATTCATTCCGCTGTTTTCGTGGGCCGGGGATACCACCAAGGTATAGAGATATAATTGCATGTATATACATATCAAGGACTATATGTATAGTAAACTATATTTGTTGGTTGTTTCGTTCCACCATGCAGTTGCCAAAAGATTGTTTTTTGTTGTAAGATGAGGAAATCGTCCAAGGATTGATTGGATATTTCAATCTTAGAAATGCACCTTGCCCCGGTGTTTTTTTGGGGCTGAGAGGGAAAAGTTTAGGAGGTTCAACCGGCGGGTACCAGGGGGTGGGGGGAAGCGCGGTACCCGAAATGTCTTGTGAGTTGAACTCCCAGAGCTTGGAGCTGGAAGTTCTCTCACATGATACCCCCCCAAAGCTTGACAGCTCGCCCCTGAAAAGTTACCAAAACCCAACAGGAAGCCGGATCGTCTTCCAACCATCATTTTTCAGGGGCGAGCTGTCAAACTTCGAGGGTATACTTTTGATTTTAGCATCTAAAACTACCCCCCCGATTTCATTAACATAGCAATTGAACATGGACCCAGATTGAAGATGTATCGATCCTATGGAAATGGGGGATTTTCCAGCTTGCCATGTCAGTTTTCAGGGGTGTAAGAATTTCCAGGAGGAAGGAAGGAATTCGGACATGTTTAAAGCAGCGATATTTGAGGAGAAACCATTTGGGCGGACATGTCCCAGAAAGACATCCACAACATCCACATAAGCTTCCACGGTGGAAGCCGCATTTAAAGCAAACGTTTTTGAAGAAACATATTTTACGAGAAAAACAATCTGAGTGGATTTTCGTTGCTTCGAAGTATTTCTTTTGGGCCCCGCGCCAAGAAAAAACATGGAAAATGGGTTATGGCCTAGGATTTATTGGGGTTATAGCCCATTTACTAACCATTGATCCCAACTTCCAACGGGACATCCAAGTGGGATGTTTTTCAATCCCGCCATTTCCAAGCCTCGAGGGAATGGACCTGCACAAGAAACCCACCTTCACACCGAAACTCTTCAGCCGTGAACTCGGGGGTTGGGGGTGGCTGTTGAGGCTGTTAAGGCTGTTAAGGGTATGTGGGTGGTGGTTTCATATATTTTTTATTTTCACCCCGATCCTTGAAATGATCCAATTTGACTAATATTTTTTTCAAATGGGGTGAAATCACCAACCAGGTATAACTGGATGAAATGTCCCCAAAAAATTGGGGACATACATTTTGAGTTGGCAAAAACAACAAATCATGCCCTTCATGGATTCTTGAACATGCTACCCCCCCGGAAACTAACAGCTTGCCCCTAAAAATTGATTTTGAAGGGATATCTTAGTTCCCGAGAGGGTATTTGTATCAAGTGGGGATATCTGAAGGAGCCTTCTTACTTGACATTTGTTGACCCTTGGCTTTGCATTTTTTCTCCCAGTCGAGTATATCAAGGATCCGGCTAGTCAACCTACCTAACCCCCCTAACGTACCCTCCCAGAAATAGGGGTTTAATAGCCGGCCTTCTCAAGGGATGGTTACGAAACCCTCAATAAGGCCGGCTATTTCTGCAGGGTGTTATTGGGTGGTAGGTTGACCAGCCAGAAATCTTTATTTCATCTTTTCATTCGGAGAATGTAATGATGCAGACTGTGCTGCAGCAATTGAAGAGTCATCGGTACAAGTGTTTACGTAATATCAGAGAAATGCTATAGCAATATATAGCATTGACAAGAAACATCGTTGTAAAACGCATAAGTCAACATATCATAATATGCCCTTTGTAAAATAAATCAAAATATAGTTGGAGGATCATCCCAGTTAGTAAGTGGTTAGTAACCCCCATTTACAAGCCGTGAAACGGCCATTTGGAAGGGATCCTACAACCCGATCCTCAGGGGGCTTGTGATCACCATGGTTACTAACCAGCTACGAGTCCTGGGATGATCCTTGAAGTATGACCTGACTGACTTTAGATTTCCCATGATGTGATGTAAGAGAGTCTTATCATTTAAACCACACAAATAAAACCCTGGTTAGTTGGGTTATGTAGGGGATACACTCTGGTAAACTAATATAACAGGCTGGAATGTCACCATTTTTAATAGGAAATACATACATCTTCACATCAAAGGGTCCATTTTCCAGCCAGCTATGTTAGTGAAATCCGGAGTGCACTAGTTGTTTCATAAGGATCCTCATCATGGTTTAAGTTTTAATCCCCCCATATAGCTGGGTAGTATTTCTCATCCCCAACAAATCCCCTTAAACAACCAAGGATTTGTTGGGTTACATAGGAGAGGGTGCTCCTCCAAGTATCATCCAACCTGTTTTTGCCCAAGTTTCCGAGGCTCCCTAACGCAAGCGGATATGAAGTTGAAAGCCGGTGCGGCAGATGTGGACGCAGAAGCTGCCAAGGCCGGGGGGTGGGTTGGAACCTGGGGGGGTGACCAGTGCCCTTTTTTTCTGTTTCTCTGGCAAGGATTTTGTTGGATTTTTTTTGGCTTCTCTTATTTTTTTTCCTAATATGATTTGTTGATTCATTTGTCTACATCTACATTATATATTTATTTGTTTATGTTACATTTTATCTGTTTTGCGTGTTTTTTGTTTATTTATCCATCTGCCATTATATTGTTTTGGCGGGAGAAGTCTTTGTTTAGCGACCTGTCTTTTGTTTTCCTTCAAACGTTTTGACCTCCCCATGCTTGGAAAGATGATAAACATATCCCCCCAAAAATCAAAACAAATTCAATGGTGTCTCAAAAGTACCATTAAAAAATATTACCAAAAATCAAAAGCAATTCAACTGTGCCTTTAAATCTCCGAAACATATCACCCAAAAAATCATCTCAAGGAAATTTGAGTTCCGATTTTTCCTTTCCCAAAGAAATGCTGCAAAAGACGACCGGCATCTTCCGTGGAGTCGTCATTTTGGACTTGAGGTCGATACCCGGCCCCTGAAACTAGTAAAAAATAGTAAAAATCGATGGTCGGTTTCAGATGATTCATTTCCTTAGGGCAATTTTGTTTTTTTTTTCAGGGGTGAACATGTTAGTTTCAGGAAGTGTTATTTTGGTTTGGTTGAACCTGCAGGAGGTTCATAGGCGCATTTTCGTTTTTTTTTGGGTGTGGTTTCCGCTGAAAATTCACGGCTGGTTCACCTAAAATCATCCAATTGAAAAGGAGCATCACCTTCCATCCACCTCCAGTGTGAGGGTTCAAAATGTTCATTTTCCAAGGGTTTAGGTTGATCCAGAATTTCCCGGAAATCACGCATTTTCCAAGGAATCGAATTTCTTCGCGTTTTCAGGTGATGGATTTTGATATTGATGTGATGAACGGAGAATTTAAACGGATGATATATTTCTTCTGGCGGCGTTTTTCAGCATCAGAATCCTCTATACAAAAATCACAACAAAATCGCAGGGTATGTCAAATCAACTTGACCATCTTTTGCAGCAAGTCGTTTTGACTCAAGATTCAATGGGATATTAGCAGCAGTTACCTTTGCTAGATACTGTATTTTCGAAACACCGTGCTGAAGTTGAACCTTCATGAGATGACTCTTTCTAGAAGTGGAGTCCCATGAGTTGAACGCTTCAACATGGCGAAAGGAAGTGTTTTCTTTAAAACAATGGGATATAGCTTTACGAAAAATGCATTCTCATGTGCAATCTTTCATGGTGGATTTTTTTGGTCAGCTATGTCAGTGAAGATTAGAAACCATGTGTCTTAAACGTCCACAAAATCCGCCTAAGATCCCAACAACACCCACAAAATCAGCTTGTAGTCGAATCAGGGCGCACATATCCTCAAATCACTATATGAAGCCACTAAGCTCATGGCTAATCAATCCCCCCCTACGCACCCTTGTCAGAAATAAGGTTGTAATAAGGCCTTATTAAGGGAAACCAATGGTTGATAAGCCCTTAAAAAGGTCTTCCCACGGCCCTTTGTGCCACCCTTTGGGGGGATCAATCTCCTTGGGGTTGTTTCATTGTCGGCAAGCGACAGGCGAAAAAGGATGCCATGCAAGAACGGACTCAAAGTCTTCATCCTCAAAGGCTCGGGGAATGCTGAAGCGCTTCAGCCCTTTGTGTCAGGGAAAGCCTGGGGTGGAAAAACTTGAAGGTGCATGATAAATGAAACAAATAATCCCTTGAAGGCATGTACTGACAATATGGTGAGTTTAGGAATAGATAAGGCAACCGGACCTTTGGGATGGTGGAAATGGTGTCAGTATTGGCTTGGAATATGAAATTCTAACCACCACCTTAATTTTTTTTGGTTAAACAACACAAAACCCGGGAGCATAGAAAATCATCATGAAAATTCCATGGAAAATTTCCATCATCACTCATCTCGTCTTGAGATTACAGAAACTTGCTCCAAATCCCCATGTTTTTTTTTCAACTCTACTCATGTTCACACTTCGATGACGTTTCAACCCACGGCCAACCCGTTAAATACGCAATAAAGGGGATATATCCACAATTTTCATACCCACTCTATAAGGTGTATATGGGGTTGACATTATTAAGGGTACCTACCAACCCAAGGGTTTTCCCACCATTTTCCCTACTTGGATGTTCCAGGAAGTTATCAAATGATTAGTATGTGGGTTATCACCCAAATATTATACCCCTTTTATACGCAGGTGAAATCACCCATATACTTAACCATTGATCCTAAGAAAACCCGTCCCGGGAGCACGTTTTGTGTGTCCAAAAACCAGGAGTTTCCTATATCGATTTACCCATTCGCCCGGATTTGACCTTTTCTTCGTTGGGGAGTCTCAGCCCGTTGGGAGTGACCTCAGGGGATAAATCCCAAAATGGTGACCGGGGGGACTGGCATTACCGTTGGGGAAAGTCACGGCAACTGGTACGTTGGGAGTGGTGGTTTCAAATACCTTAAAGTCAAAATAGATGGCACAAGTACCAAAAGGTAGGTTAGTAAAGGGTCCTTATAAAACAATATGTAGGGACTGTGCCATCTATTTTTCAATTACTGTATTTATTCCCTGGAAAACAAACATGGAACCCACAAATTGGTCCAACTTGTAGATGTTTCGAACCTTTTTCAGGGGTCAATTTTCAGGTTCCATGTTTGTTTTCAGGGGTGTATTCCCTAGTTGGGGAAATGATCCAATTTGACGAGCATATTTTTCAGATAGGTTGAAACCACCAACTAGCTTAGTATGGTTCCCCATTTTGTCATACATAAGATAGTTATAACCGACCCTAGGGGGGTTACCCTAGAAATGTCACAGAAAAATCATTGCAAGTGTGCATCAGGGAGACTTGTTTGGGAGTTATTTCTAACTTGTTTGGCGGGGTTGGTGAAACCAAGAAAGTCATGGCATAGAACTGATCCATTTGGCGATTACAAACCACCTCTAGAATGGTTTTTCAGCAGGGGTAGCCAGCCAAAAACGAACTTCAGGTTGGGTTGGTAAATGAATTTTTGTAGACTTGCTTCCAGTGGCAGTTTTTGAACAATACCCAATCGTTTGCTACTCATATTTTGGGAACTGTCAATGAATCTTGTATGAATCAACACAGGCTCTAGAGACTATTTTGGGGCTCCGTGTCTACTGTTTTGCTCCCGCTTCGGATGTGGGAACAGGTGTACAAAGAGGGCTGCAGTCTACTGGTTTTGCTGCGGGGAAAGGGTGCCAAGCTAACACATCAATAGACACATCAAGAGACACTGTAGACGTAATTTATATACCTGGAATCCATGTGATGCCTGTTTTTCTTGGAAAGTTTTAGAAGGTTGAAGCCCTAAGAAGTAGAGCACATTCACAGGTTTCAGGTCATCTATGCAAACTGCATCAAACTGCATCAGGTTTAACAAAAACCTGAAGCTTGTTTGCTTTTCAATCCAGGCACTGTTGTATAGTTACATATCATCTTGTCAAATTATAGCGAGCAAACCGCCGGTTGGTCAGCCCAAATGGTCGTGAATAGTAAGGGAATGTCCCTAAAAATTAGATTAATTCAGGTTTCGGAATTATAGTCATCTGCCCAGATATCAGGCTTGAAATCGTTTGAACCTCTCGTTTTTTTTAATCACCCGAGGCGCTGGCTATCTTGGTGAACACCGTGACTTGCCTTCCAAGTGTTCTTTTAGGGAAGTGGGGGATTGGTTGGAAGGGGCCATGGAGGTAAGAATGCCATGGAAACCTATCCGCCTGGGAACTAACATATCCCCTGCCAAGGCACTTTTGAAGATGGTTCCCCACATTCCTTTCAAAATGAACCCCTTTTCCAAGGGGATGTGTCAGTTTTCGGGGTGGGGTATGTTTGTGGTTGATGGCTGATCTTGTTTCCAGGACAGCAAAAAAATGAAACGGGATCAAGTGGCAAGAGTGAGACAAATAGGAAACCGCCAGACGTCGAAACACTTGATTGGTCGTGTTTACCCATTCGTAGGCTACAGCCTCAGCCTCCATCACTTTCATTGGGTACTTCCTTAGTTAAACATAGCTGTGTGTTTTGACATGAATTCGAGAATAAGCAAGAAGTCAGAAAAGAATCCCAAATGAGAGATATCAATTGAATGAATTCCTTGGGTTTTTTGGTTGGTATAGAAAACATCTACATCTGGCCTTGACTTGTTGGCCTAGGTCTTCATTGGTGTGGAAGTTCAAATCTCAGTGATTTCATCCCAGGAGGACACTCTGGTGATTCAGGCGTTTTCGTGATGGGAGGAAACTCTGGGGGGTTGAAGTTTTTTGGGGTTAATAGAAGAAGAATTTGGGACCATACGCCAGTCTGTATCACCAATAACTATGTACTGTAATTCAAAGCTATGGTTATCCTAAAATAGGATCCACCTGTAATACAGTTTGCGTTGCATGAAGTAAAGGACATGTACAGGTTCTATGACATTGCCAATGATTTGGCTCAAGATCGCATGTAAAAAGTGAGCTCGTG
>DF243733.1:0-35507 GCA_000507305.1 Breviolum minutum Mf 1.05b.01 | reverse complement strand
CAATCTTGGTGCCGGGGTGTTGGCCGTCAGGGTCTTTTTTTGCACCTTCTAGTTGGTTGCGGAAAGGGTCGACAAGAAGCCCTTGGAAAAGTTCAAAATGAAGCCCACATTAGGAAGGTTCAAAAAGGAACCTAAACAAGTACAAAAAAAAGCCTTGCCCATGAAACCTGAAAATCACCGCATTGAAAAGGAAAAATCATCTTCCATCCACCTCCATTTTGGGCTTCAAAATGTCAGTTTTCGGGGGTGCATCTGTGCATCTCTTTTCCAAACAAATTAAAACACACACTATGGCTAATCAACCAACCCATAACCTGGAAATAAGGCCTTCTTATATTTCGGGCTTATTAAAACCCATTGGTTTTCCTTACGGCCGGCTATTAACACTCTCATTTCTGGAGGGGGGTGTCCTTAGGTGCCTCCCGGATTTGCGGGGCTTCCACGTCTCGTGCCATTGACCTTGGTCACAGGCGGTGGGATGGGATTTCAGGGTGGAAACGTTAGGTGGTGGATTTCTTAAGGAATCTTATGGGAATTGGATGTTTCCGAAAATAGGTGTACCCCCAAATCATCCATTTCAATAGGGTTTTCCATTATAAACTATCCATTTTGGGGTACCCCTATTTTTGGAAACACCCATTTGGGAAGCTTAGGGGAAACAATTGAAAATCATAGGATCCTAAGGATCTGAGGTTGTTGTACCAGTTACTCCTTTCTTTTTGTGGCTTTGGGGATTGCGCTCCACCGTAGCTCCATATTTCCCATAGGATCCATGGGAATGGTATATTTACCTAGTAATTTACCATAAAAGATCAACCAAAAGGTAGTTAAATATACCAGTCCCATGGATCCTATGTATAGGAAAAGCTTATAGGAAACAATAAAAAATCACAGGAAACTTCACTAAAGGAGGTAAGGGTAGAAGGTGAGGGGTAGCTAGGAAGCATAGGGTTTCTTACAGAACCGTAGGAAACCCTTATTTGTGATGTTGTTTTGCATCGTTTCCCACGTTTGCTCAAGACATCAAACACGGGATTGTCAAGGAGATTTACCGATACTGCGGTGGCGAAAACAATTATCTCATCAACTGTCACTGGAGTTTTGCACTCGATTGGTCGGATGATGTAAGTGATGGTGCCCTTGGATCTTGTGGGACACTACTGTAACAGACCCCCAAGAAGATGGGTATCTGAAATTGAAGTTTGATGGAGTTTGCCCATACTGTGGTGATGTCTTACTTTGAGAGGATGGGATTGACAGCCGTTGTTTTCTCCTCCTAGGTACCTTTCATGTGCCTGTCTCGCAAAAATTACGCCATTGCAAGGATCCGTCATGAGTCATTAACCAACTAGTACTCGTATTTCATGGAATGTCACTGGTGAGGTTGTTTCATGCTGCTCAAATGTGTCGGGCTTGAAGATCACAGGTGGTGATTGCAAACACTTTTAGCATTCTCGCCCAGATCCTTGGGGGAAAAGATTCCCAATCTTGCCCAATTTTTTCTGCCATGGTTGGCCAAAACCCACCAAGCATCAAAATTATCTTCTAAAGCATCACAATCACTTTTTGAAGGTGTAAACTCACAAATGTGTTCAATCGTTTCAATTGAGGGGATCTTTGGATTGTTTTTTTTTCTCTTGTCTACCCCCGAACGTACCTTTCCTAAGGCGTGGGAATTTCTGGATCGCTCCAGGCGTCCCGGTGTCTTTGGAAGATTTATGGCCACCAAAGTTGGGGGATGCTGTGACAGATGCCGCGGTGGAGGAGGCGGCGCCACGGGGGGATATGGGGAGGGAGTGGTTCAACACGGGGTTTAAAACCTCCTGTAACATGCAGTCCCTAGTCGCTCAAATAGCCACTGTAAAAATGGTAGTTGGGAGACGATCCTTTCCTTTTGGAAAGGCCTATTTTTTAGGGGCGAACTGTTAGTTTTGGGGAGGGGAACACCTGAAAAGATGGCATCCTCAAAAGAAAGTACTCTTCCAACTTCCAACCATCAGTTTTGCTATGTTGATTTCATGCGGGGGGCAAGCCTTCTAGAATCAACGAAGATAGCTGGAAATTCTACACGCTTTTGAAGATGTAGATGTAGTTCCTATTGAAAATGAATGATTGTCCAAAGTACACTCCAGTAAACTCACATGCTGGCTGGAAAATCGACCCATTGAAGATGTATGGGAGTGACATGGTAATAATTCAGTGAAATGTGAAGCACGCCCGCATTTTACATCTCAAGATCTTTCGATTTCATAGAGGTTTCCATGCTCGGACGTGTTGCTTTTCTCTCTGGCTGGATTTTTGGGTACGTCGTACATCGTAACCCTTTGGACATTGCATTGGTGACAGCTGAAACCTCAGCCTTGAGAGTTGAGATCTCTCAGGCCCGTGAAGCAGTTGATCAGCTGTCCAAGGGAAGACTGGTGTGTGAGTGGGAAGTCTGGTGGCACAAGTGGTGTTTGAGATTCAACGGAATTTTTGATCTGCTCTTGGTCAGTTGGATTGTGTGGACGAGATTTTGGTCCCGGCCACACCCTGCATTGCCCATTCAAGCGGATACCGGAGGGTCTTCATCATCAGACACAGACGAGTCATCTCACGGGGAAACCGGTGTTCTGGCAATCAAGAGTGTTCCAGCTGGAAAAGGTCCCTTTGGTCGTGGAAGGCCATTGAGGCCATCGGACTTCAAGGGTGGAAAGTGACAATATGGGGGACGCAACGTTAGACATCGCGGAGGTGCAGGTGTTGGTAAACTTTCCGGCAGACGCCGGGGGGTTTTTCTGGCATCATAGGATTTTGCTTCACCGTGTGGAACACGGAGTGTGGTTGACATTGACGCCGGATCATGACATTGAACGTCATGACCTCAATGCCGTGGCCCACCGAGTCCTTCAGCGACGAGCTGCATTCCCTCGAGACATTGCTGCTGAGATTTACGCCCATGACCCTCTTCCCAAAGCAACTCTCCTGGCATTCAAGAGGACGGCTAAAGTTCAGGCCTCGATACTTGGACAGGGTGAAGTGGACGAGACGGAGTCGTTCGCATGGTTGGTGTCTGAATCGGGACACAGCAAGTTTGGCACTGCAGTGGATCAGGAGCTTCTAGACAACGATGCAACTGGTTTAGCCTTTTCAGAAAAAGGTGTGGCAGTGTTGGACGGGGAAGAGGTTTTTGTGGAGAGAGTTTTTGACAAGGATTTGGAGCAGTGGAAGAAGAAGAAAGGCCTTTCGACAGGGGATGAACGACTGCTGGGCGACCACCGTGACGCGTCTGGCAGAAAGAAGTTAGATCTGTCCGAAGCTGTTGAAATCATGAAAGGGGACGCAGAAGAAGACAATGACCCCGATTTCCCCATTCGAGGGGTGAGAGCTGCCAAAGAATTTCACATGGCGGTGGCGTCTGGGACCAACAACATGTTGACCTATCATGAGCAATGGTTGCGACAGTCAGGTGTGGGTAAAAGGGCATCAGCAGCACACATCCATCGTAACTTGTGCGAGGGCCTTCAACTACTCCATAATTTTGATCAGATCGACAGTTCAACAACAGCAATTGGTGAGCATCTTTGCAGGTGGGCTATCCAGACGGAACTTGCAGTGGAGCGTAATCCAAGCCAGCCCGATTACGCAGGCTTGGACATAGTCTCAGGTTCATCTCTGATGAGTGATGGCAGAGCTGCAACTGGAAAGTTCAATGAGTGGGTGACATCAAAACTAAAAGAACGCAGTCAGATCTGGAAGCAAGAACGCTTGTATCTCCAAGAGCGGCGACAAGGCAAAGGCAAGGGAGGGGGAAAAGCAGACGATGATGATGATGACGATGAGGATGGAGCCAAGAAGCGAAAGAAGAAAAAGAAGATGTTGAAAGATGGAAAGGGGGGCGGTAAAGACCCCCCAGCAACTTCATAGGAGTTGAGTGGTCTGGGGATTTGCCACCGAGAAAATCTTTTCTCATCCTCAGACTATGGTGGCGGATTGCATGTGGACTGAATTTGGCCGGCGAGCACCATCGGATCAGCGCAGACATGGGGACCCATTTCCTCTACCTCGGTTGACTGGGCCGAGTCTTGCCGATTCGCTGACACGGCGACTGGATGGAGTTTTGAGATCTCTCAACAGTTTAGCTGCAGCTGATTTTTCAATGACCGCCAACAAGGACCTTTCGCTGACACGTGTACAGTTGTGGATGTTGGAGGACCTTTTGAGGAGAGTCACCAATTATGGTCCGGAGCTGAAATTTCGAGAGGATGAAGCTTTGGCAGACCTCCTTTGCAATGCCAACCTGTATGGACAGGAGGCCACAACGGTGGCCAGTTTCAATGCTGATGAGATCAAGATCCTGGGTAGACAACTCAAACCTACGCCGGCTTCGGACTTGGCACCCCCGGAGGTGTGTCAATACTTGGAGGGTTTCAGCAACATGGTGGAGCGAAGCCCTGAGGAGTTGGAGACTTTGCGCCTTTCACGTGACCTTGTAGAGCCTCATTGGGACATCAAACTGAAGCAGAGTAAACAGGCTCGGTTTGAGCTGTATAGTCGATTGTTCAAGTGTGGGCTGCTGACTTATCGTCGTCGACAGAAGGCGAGAGTTGGGATCTTTGCAGTGGTCAAGAAGGGCAACAAAGCAGGCAACTCGCAACGGTTGATAGTTGACTGTCGACAGGCCAACGCGATGATGAGAAAACCTCCTTCAACAAGATTGGCAACGGCGACAGGTTTGACTTGCATGGATTTTTCAGAGGATGCCTTGACAGACAATGGGTTTGATATGACAGGACAGGATGTACCAAGCCCTGGGATGGAGACTGGGGATGTTGGTGATTGCTTCTACAATTTTTCAGTGCCTCGGGCTTGTTCATGGTTTAGCACGGGGGACACCGTAACAAGGGCAGAGATGAGACAGTGGGGTATGGAGGTGGATTCAATCTTCGATGACGATTCATGTTGTCGAACCCCACTTCTTGAGAAAGAAACTGTCTATGTGTGTTTTGGTGGTATGCCAATGGGATGGAGCTGGGCGTTGTGGATGGCCAATGAGATCATTTGTCATCAAGCGTTGCTGGCCGTGGATGGATCGCCGCTGGAACTTGTGAGGGATAAAAGAGTGGCCCCTCCTATCCGACCTTCTGAGCCACCCATTGGGGTGTATGTTGACAACGTACATACTTTTGGGGGGAAAACAGGCGAAGCCGGCAGTCGAATGCAGCAGATAGCTCAACGGTTTGAAGACTTGGGAATTCCGTTTGAAGTGGACTATGTGGATGGAGCGACAACACTTGACACCCTGGGACTGACTTTTGACTTCAGTGATGGAGTGAGGGTACGGTCCAAACGAGAGCGGGCGTGGAGACTATGGTATGCAACCAAGTGTCTGCTGAGACGACGTCGGGTGAACGGTGACGTCATCCGTGTTTGGCTGGGACATGTGAATTTTCATTTTTTGCTCAGTCGACCTCTTCTCTCGACCCTCAGTGCTTGCTATCGGTTTGCAATCTCCCATACAGGACATCGTTTTCCAATCTGGCCTAGTGTGAGAAAGGAGATGAAGACCGCTCTGGGATTGATCTTTGCTGTTGAGAAAAACCTGAGTGCACCCGTGAACCCAGAGGTGCACATTGGGGATGCTTCGGACTGCGGCTTTGGGTTGATGAAGACATGTTCAACGCCCTTTCGCGTGTTGAAGGAGATCAAGTATCAAGAGAGATGGAGGTTTGAGGAGGTGGAAGATGCTGGGTTAGTCTCTCCATGTGGCGGTGGGCCTGAAATGGACGGTGATGACAATGAGACTTTTGATGGACACCTTGCAGGAGCAGGGGTCGGACCTGACACTCGATACGGTCAGATGATTCAACAAAAACTGATGGAGAAATATACTGACAAGAGATTGAAGGTCAAGAAGCAACGGCTATTTGGCAAAGCTCCTGACCGGCCGCCTCACCTGAGAGAGATTAGAGGCATTCCTGATATATCAGATCACTGGTCAGATGCTACTCAGTGGACCTTAGTGGCGAATGACAGGTGGTTTGACGTTCACGAACATATCAACTTGAAAGAGGCCAAGGTGTGTTTGATGTCTTTGAGACGATTGTGCAGGAGTCAAGGCAACATGGGCACCAGATGCTTGACAATCAGTGATAGTATGGTATCTATACTTTGCTTTTCCAAGGGGCGTAGCAGTTCCAGTGGGTTGAACAATTTGTGTCGACGTGCAGCAGCCTATCAAGTGGGGTGCAATATTGGATGGTCTCTCCGGCACATTCGGACTGACAAGAACCCAGCAGATGCACCTTCAAGGAGATTTGGACCTGATCTGCCGAGGAACCTGGGGAGAAGAAAGCAAGTGGAAACCTTGGGTGCTGTTGAGGGCACAGACTCTTTGGAGCAAGGGGACGCTACTTTCTATCCGTCGGAACCCCGACAGAAGTTGGACGACACCAAAGAGGACAAGTTCTTCCTGGAGCTCTTCGCTGGCACTGGCAGGCTCACTGAAGCTGTTCGCCGGAGTGGAATGAAAGTGCTGCCTGCTTTTGAACTAGCCAATGGACGTGAGTTCAACTTGCTGAATCCCAGCATTCAATCCCTGGTTTTCGGCATCGTCAAGAGTGGTAGAGTTTGGTGGTTGCATTTGGGCACTCCCTGCACCGCGTGGAGCCGTGCAAGGCACGGGATCAAGGATCATCGCAGAGCTCGGAAAAAAGAAGTACAAGCAGTGGGCACCGCACTTCTCACAGCGAGGTTGATTAGACTTTGTTTGAGCAAAGGTATAGCGGTGAGCCTGGAGAACCCCTTCAGTTCTAGATTGTGGGAATTTTCCCCCGTTCACAGTCTGGTGGTTGATTCACGGATGAATTTCATCTTCTTTGACATGTGTCGGTATGGGATGCCTTATAAAAAGAGAACTGCAATCCTCACCAGTGAGATTGGGTTTCGGGCTTTGAGTCGATTGTGTCAAGGAGGTCACGGACATGAGCTTCTGAAAGGCACCACAAGGACTAAGATAGATGGTAAGTGGCAGCATGTCAACAAGACGTCTTTAGCTGGAGCATACCCTTCGGGACTTTGTGACCATTGGGCTCAATTGGCAAGAAAGATTGCCCCGCAAACTGCTTTTGGAAAACTTCAATGGTATCAGAAGAATGAGTTTCTAGCAGCGCTGAGAGATGCGGCCGGTTCAGATGAAGCCATCGCTCCTCAGACTGCCTTTGGAGGTCATCACAAGGATGGGGAGGACCAGACTCTCAACTCCTGGGCAACCCTGCAAGAAGCTTCCAGGTACATCAAGCAGTGCGGTGTCATCTTTGGTCAGTTCACGAAAGAAGACATCAAGAAAATCCGAGAAAAAGAAAAAGGGAGCTGTCCCGTTCGGGCAAAAGACTCGAGTGGGGCTGGATGGATTGGCTTTGAAGGGTGATATGCTGTTGAGATCTTTGAAGGTCTCTCAAACTACATTGACAAGATATCAACAAAGCATTCAGTGTTTTGAGGCCTGGTGTAGACAACAGTCGAATCCCTTTCAAAAGAAGTCGTTAGATCAGAAAGTGAATCGCTTCCTGCACGAGATTTTCCAAGAGGGTGCCGAGATCACAGAAGGCACCTATTTGGTCTATGGTTTGCAGTTGCTGAAGTGTTCCGTGCCTAAGGATCATTTCTTAGTGGAGTCCAAACAGAGTTTGAGTGGATGGCGGAAACAGTGCCCTGGGGATATGCGCATTCCAGTGCCTGAAGAGTTTATCTATGATTTTGCATTTCACGCACTGGACTTGGGGCGGCCAGACATTGCAATGCTGATGATGGTTCAATACGACGGGTTTCTTCGACCCTCAGAAGCTGTTGGACTGACAGTAGAGCATGTGGTCAGACCTCAAGGTAGAAGATATCCACACTGGGGACTGATAATCGCACCATCAACATTAAAGCAGATGACTAAAACAGGCAAGACTGATGACTCAATCCTGTTGGGCGACCAATGTCACAACAAATGGCTAAGAGAGTGCCTACGTTTGTGGATGGACAAAGTGACAGTAGAAGTCTTTCCTGACATCACTTTGGCGTCCTTGGAAAGCTTCTGCAAATCTACAAGTAGACAACTGGGATATCAAACAGTTTGTCTCCTTCCACATGTGATCAGACACTCTGCTGCCTCAAACTCGTTTTATCACAAAAGAAGGCAATTACCAGAAATTATGAAACGAGGAAGGTGGGCGGCAAAGGCTAGTGTGGCAAGATATGAGAAAGCAGCCTTATTACTCCGGCAGTGGAAACAAGTTTCTCCTAAGCGCAAATCTACAGTGCTTAGGAGGACTCAGGATTTCAAAGCAAGATTTATTCAGATCCTGCGTGCTGGCGGTAGCCAAGCAACCAACAAATGAATGGGTATGGGCACTGGCTTCAGCATGTATTTCACCAGCTTTTTACTGGCCAAGGAAGGTGTGTGATAGCAATCTGTTTTTACACGCCTCTGAAGCTGGCAACGACAATCGATCTGCAAAGGTCAAAAGGAGTGGGCAAGCTGGTGAATGGAAGTTTGAATTGTGGGAGTGACATGGTAATAATTCAGTGAAATGTGAAGCACGCCCGCATTTTACATCTCAAGATCTTTCGATTTCACCCAAAGCCATCCAAGCCTCCAAGGGGCACTGGCTTCAGCATGTATTTCACCAGCTTTTTACTGGCCAAGGAAGGTGTGTGATAGCAATCTGTTTTTACACGCCTCTGAAGCTGGCAACGACAATCGATCTGCAAAGGTCAAAAGGAGTGGGCAAGCTGGTGAATGGAAGTTTGAATTGTTTATGTATTTCCTATTGAACATTGGGATATTCCAGCCTGCTATCTTAGATTCAGGGAGGGTACACACACAACCCGGTCAGAATCTTGGAACCTCAATACCTGCTGACCCAAACAGCTTCAGCCATCACCAACCAGTGCAACCTTAGATGATTTCTCATAGGATTCCCTGGGACTGCGGACTGTTTACAGTACCTAAATGATCCCATAAAAATCAACCATCCATGTAGAAAAACTAGGTGGTGGCGACTCAAATATGTTTTGTTTTCATCCCTGTTTGGGGAAAAAATCCAATTTGACAAATATTTTTCATATATTTTCTAATGGGTTGAAACCACCGACTAGTATATGAATATGCACTCCGGCAATCTAACACAGCAATGGAACATTTTCCATTTGTACATGTAGTTCCGATTGGACAAGGACAATTTCCATGCCGGAGGATACCAGTTTTATGGATCCTATCGCATAGGTCCTATGGGTTTCTTTGAATGTGGAATGCCTGCATGCAACGTTGCCAGGGACATCGCCGTTATATCAAGGCAAAGGGGGGTCAAGAGGTCAAGAGGAGAGTTGGCCGGAAACGCGTTGATCTTATATATGACATTTAGGGAAACACGGTTCTTGGATCTGTTTAGTTTGTGGGTTTTCTAAATGGATTCTACCATGGGATTCATCACCATTGAACCATCAGTTGGGGAATTTTTTTGGATCTTTTTCCAACCACCTTAAGCAAATCTAAGTATAGGAGGATGGATTACCATCCTTTTTCTAAACCACAAACTGATAGCTTGCAATATGAAAGGTATATGAAATGATGTAACGATAAACATTATGGACTTTACCTGTGGTTTAAGATAAATAATGCATCCAATGTGTTTATGCCAGCAAACATTCGAACCGCGAAGAAAAAAAGAGGTTGAACTTTTTGGATGTGCGCAGCGATGCCACAGGAAATAGCTGGCCGACCTCGGCCTTTTCATATGATTCTTCGCATGGCCGTTTTTTTTTCGGTGAACTTTTGTTGGAATGTGTGAGGCACAGCAGAACCTCTTCGACAGCAACAAGGTTTGGGGAGGGATTTTGTCGAAGTCACCTCACCAGTTTTTTTCCTAATCCCCCCTACGGTTTGTGGTAGTATATAGTTGCAAGCCAAACGAAATCCTCACACACATGTACTTGTTCATACAGAACAAATTGTGAATGATTTTTTTGGGATTCACAGACAGACATCAATGGTTTAGTCAGGGATCTTGCTAATCCCAAAATAAAACTCTAACACTTCATTTTTGATAATGAAAACAACTTGGCGCAAAAAAAAGTGCGCATTAATGGTATCAATCTCAAAAAATGGCGTTGGCTTCCAAATTTTTTGGAACTGTTTCTTGAATCAACAAAAAGGTTCTCGATTTTTCAAAGGAGTTTAGAAGTCTTGAAATTACATACATTTTTGGGAGTTGTATTTGATTCTAAGAATTTCATATCAATTTTGGGTTTGATAGGGACTTCTTACTAGGGTCTTTATGGGACTTAGAGGCTGGGGGGGGCAATATAGCCGAACCCTTTTGAGGGGCTAAATGAACCTCGCTAGTAGGTTTGTTCAAAAAATTGCGCTGTAACACCCTAGTCTTAGATTTGTTTTGTTGGTGATCCTCTACTTTTTACCAGTGGTAAATCACCATGTTTCACCACCATTTGGGGGAAATATGTTTGGAACTTTTTCCAAGCACCTTGGCTGTCGCAAATCCAAGGCTAGTTGGTAGATTTGGCTCCGAACAAAAAGACTTTCCACCCTCTGCAGTGGCATTGAAAAATCCCCGTTGGTAAATGAGATGAATTTCACCCCCAAAGGTATGCCTTAGAAATCACACACCTTAGATTGGGGTCCACCATAATCACCTTGTTACATGAGAAAATCAAACCTAAAACTTGGCAGGTATTGTCCCTTGGAGATGCAGGGTTTCTCCAATTGTTTAGGGTTGTTTCAAGTGATTATGGCAAACCCTGGAGATTAGTTTCATTTGATTGGAAAACATCCCCAAAAACATATGCCCCAAGTAAGGATTAAAAAAAGTGAGTTGCCATGGGGCCATGAATCCCTACAAGATCACCAACCCACCACCAATCCAAGTCACCTCAATTCTTAGTAATGGGTATCACCAGGAATTTGTATCCACCTTACAAGAGTGAAGGATCGGGGGGAGCCATTACTGTAGAGGGGGTAATGACTTCATATGATGTGGTTGCCAATAGAAGTCAACACGATTGTGAAATTGCAAGGCCTTGGTGGCAGGTGACCACAAGAATGCGGTCATCGAATTTCTCTGAGCGTATCGTTTCGGTCCGAAGATTTTCACCGGAAAGGAAAACAAAAAGGGCTTCGAATCCACTGCTAGTGGTGTTTCTTGGGAGGTTGTGTCGGAGGGTCTGGGTAAACCTTTTTTTGGTTCCTTGGACAAAATGGGGAGCTGAATTACTTAGAACTCTGAAGGGTTGAATATACCACTCATCTTCCAGTTCCCTATATATTTGGAAGCTGTTGCTCCCAGTTGCCAATATATTAGGTAACGATCGACCCCTGGTTCCAAATATATAGGGAACTGGAAGATGAGGGTTTACATTTGAATTTCAAGCTTATAAATGCCACCCATTGTGACCAGAAAACGCCTTAGCTTTTAATCGCCGGAAAGGTTGGGAGGATGAGAAATTTCAGGGTTAGGATTTCATCGTGTTTTCGAGTTCTGACTTTGGAAAATATCATCCACCTATCATGGGGAATCTAAGGATGCCCCCAGAAAATAGGGACTTAACAAGGGCTTGTTAGGGGATGATGGTGGTTAATAATAAAAAGCCGGGCCTTATTTCTTGGGGGGGGGGTGGCATTGGCGGGGTAACCTTAAATTCCCATGCATCTAACGTCATGAAGTAGTTCATCCAACAGATGTTGTCTATGTCTTTGTTTTTTGTGGGGATGATGCGATGGGAACCGCGTTGAACATATGCATCTTTAATAGGAGATACAGATACATCTCCAAACGGTTGTTTTTCCATTGTCATGTTAGTTTTCAGGGGTGTTTTTTTTGGGGTAAACGGCTTTCGTCCCAAAATACAGTTGGAAGATGTTACGAACGTTCGGCAGTGGCGATTCCTTGGGGGAAGACTTGATCTTTTCACTTGGGAGTGTCACAGACGGGGTGTAGCGTAGCAAAGAGCATTGTTCCCCTTGTGTGTTGGACCATGTTCTCAAGTTGTTTTTGTTTTAACGTTTCATTGCCCAAATGATGACATTCACCGTGATTTTTTGAAAACATATTCAGATTGGATGATTGTAATTCATGAGATGTCGTAATACATTGGCCAAAAAGGACTAGTTTAACCATGGCGCATCTGCACCTTGAACCCTAGCTTAAATGTATACTTTGCCTGATTTGCTTGAAATATCATTGAGATTTTAGGGGACTTTATTAGAAGGGGGTGACCTACTGTAAAGGGCGTTTCCCTAGTTGTAAATGAGAATGACCCCAGTAAACTCTACTTAAGCTTAGGTGCAATAGGGTATAACCAGGAATTTGCATCCACTTGCAACAGTTTCGGGGCCCATTACTGAACAAGACAATCCTTTATACCCAAAACACCCCTTTCATTTTTTCATTTTTTTTTGAAATACATATGTTCACCCACTATAAGAACACCTTGTCAGCTTCTAGCGTTTTCTATGGTTTACCTATGTTGTGTCTATCGAATTTGCATCCTTCCTGCCTTGTTTTTTTGGATCAACATGTCAAAGCTCCTTGGCATTTCTGCATGAGGCGGCCGGGGGCCTCACTCTTGGATGGCAGCAGCTGAAAAATGGTGGTTGGAAGACAAGCCTTTCCTTTTGGGAAGACCCATTTTCAGGGGCTATGTTAAACTTCAGGGGTGGTATGATCAATGGGAAAGGGAAAAACTCTCCCCAAGGTTCTTCCCAGTGACCTTTTTTGGGTGTTTTATCCGTGACCCTTTCAGGGGTGAATCGCGACCTCCATTTGGATGATCAAAAGCTCACTTGGAAGAAGCCGGCTCAAGGTTTTACCCTCCAAACACCCCAGGAAATAGCCAGCCTTATTAAAGGAGCATTAACCACCGGCTGATCCGGCTGATAAGGCTGGCTTCTTGGGCTATTGCCCGGTCAAGTCCATGGTATTGGTGGGGGTGGGTCCCCCTTGATCCCCATGATGTAATTGAAAGGGATCAAATTTTCGAATTTTCATCGAAGATTCATCTTTTGACCGAAAAATACGAGTCCCAACAAGTTTCCAAGATTCCAGTGGAAAGTGAAGGGTAAAGCTTTGGGAATCTCGTACTACAACAATTTCTTTGGACATCTTCCGGTGGGTCACTGTTACTTGGAAGTACTTGGAGGATCATCCCATTTAATAAGTGGTTAATAACCATGGTTAGCAAGTCCCCTAACTAGGGTTAAATGTCCTTTCCATGGCTTATAAATGGTGGCTGCTTAACCACTTACTAAGTGGGATGATCCTCCGAGTAGGCCACATCCTAACAAAAAATCAGGTATTATCAGTCCTACTTGATGCGAATCCCAGCCCAAAGAGTTTCAAGTTCAAGACGGAAAGGAATATTCAGTTTTTTTTGCCCAAATGCCCCAATGGGACTGGAATATTTACCTACATTTATCATAAATTTCAGCCAAACTGGTTGGTACATATTCCAGTTCCAATGGAGCATATATGGGTTAGGGTTTGAAACTTCAAGGAAGGTCGAGTGAACGCTGAGGCGCAGATGGCCGGCTCTGCGCAGCCTAGTGAGGAATCCCAGCCCAGCGGATGCTTAACGAAAAAAGCCATGATCTACACTTGGAAGTCCAAGGAATTTGGTAAATGGTTAGAAACTGGGTTGTAACCTACCTTTCAAATGGGAGATATTATAAGTTATAACCCACTTGTAACTAACCGTTTGCTAACTTCCTGGGAGATCCAAGCAGGGGTGATGAAATATTTACATGACCCAAGCAGTGCAATATTTACTGTTCATGGTTCAGAAATCCGGCGTTCACCAGTTGACACGGAGAATATCCCATGTTTCATAGGGTTTCATACATCTCAGGTGGTTGTTTGGGATTTCAGAGCCATCAACAGTATGTCCTAAGAAAGGGATTTCCCTTACAATCCTATTCTGTGGATCAAACTGAAACCTTTAATCCATATCAATCCTGCTCTATGGAACGGTCTGGATTCTTTAGGGGATGGCAGTTCAGATGTATGTTACCTCAAGATGGTTTCCAACTGAGGTGAAGATCGTTTTTTGTTTCAACCAATGTGCATTTTGTTTCCAAAGATATTCCAAACATAAACTGGAAAAAAAACAATGGTTGAAACACAGAATTATATATTTTCTAGCTGCCATTTCATAGCCATACTTCACACAACATATTGTAGTACGTTAGAAGCGCTACCAACAGCAAAGTGAGATATTCTTCCCCTACCTTCTAAGTGTGAAGACAACACCATGGTATTTTTTAAAAAGCAACTACTAAAACAAAACCCACCAGGTTCTTCAAAGTGACCTCATATAGACCCATAGGCAGCTTGTTCGCTGCTTATATAAGTGACCTCCGTTTGGTCCACCTTTAGCACCTCGGAGATATGATTTCTTCGATGGGGGTGAAGGGAGCCACCCTTTGAAGCAAAACTGTTCATTTCCAGCTTAAGAAAGGTCAGCATTTGCATCAAATGAATGATTTATTCCGCACAATGGTAAGTTGCTTGTACAAACTTTAACCCTACAACGTCCATGGTTTCTGTTTTTTTTTTGTATTTTTTGTGTATACACTTCATAGCAGAATTGTGAACATGATTTTCGAAAGAACAGCAAGATGTTGAAACATGTGGAAACTCTCAGGCACCTCAATGCAACTACAATCTGTTTACCTACAAAACAGGGTAGTTTAGCCTAGGTTTGGATGTAGGTAAATGCAACCAGCATGTAGCGGATCTGACACAATGGTTGGATGCCCCCAACAGAAGCCGAGTTTGGATGCTGATGGTCAAGAATCACCTCCTGATTTTTCCCAAGGATATCACCATCATGTTAAGAGTAGGATTTCTTTTGTTGGTTGATGTTTTTGATAGATTTCTGACCCAAAAAAAGGCCAAAAGAGAAGTGGTTCTTGAACTTTTCTGTATATATAGGATATATTTAAACTCCAGAACTCACATATATGTATATACATAACAGAAAAGCCTTTCTTGTTCTGTATATATATATATAGCAAGAAAAATCCAATTATAGTTATTATATATATAGATATATAAAAGAGAAGATCCATGAAGATGCCATATATATATATGCTTTTTAAACTCGGTGTTCCCCTTTCATAAAAACCTTTTACGCTGTGCCTGGGGGCCATCCGTCGCAGCCTTTGAGGTCACCGGTCACGATATGTTTCGACGGCTACGGCCACCACGTCCGGCCAAAGAGTAAGGTGCAAAGCTCCACTTGGATGTCTCCAGAATTTAGTAAATAGTTAGTAAATGGGTTATATAAAGTTTTAGCTACCCTAATATTTTTCCATTTATAAGTAGGTTATACCTCATTTACTACCCATTGATCCTGACTTCCTGAGACATCCACGTGGAGATTTTATGGGATTCTTGGGTTGGTGTCCAAGGTGGCGTCCAATTCTGGTGAAGTTTTTCAGGGGATTTGCATGGGGATGTTCATGGGGTGGGATTTTTCAAGGAAGGGGGACCGGAGGACCTCCCAAACAAACAACTGCAAAGTGGGGTTCATATCATATATGAAAGGCTTGGCCCCCATTGTTTTGTTTTTTCTGGAAGCTCTTGAAGCTGAACTGACCCATGCATGTAGGATATATATTTTGTATATTGTATATATGGTGTATATACCCTGGAAGTCGGACAGCCACCATTTTTAAAATCATGAGAATCAACCCACATGTAGATAAATATTCCAGTCCCATGGATCCTATGGGCATAATAAACTACCTTCCAAGATGACCTGGTAATGCTAGCCCTGTTGAAGCTTCAATTCCTGGTGTTTTCTACAACGATTTTGTTGGGGAAAAATGAAATCTAGCTCAATGAGTTCATCATTTTTCAGGTTGAAACCACTAAATGCACACCACCCTAAGAACATGAGGTGTCAAGTTGCCACCTGTTTCTTGGGGTAGAAAACTATTGTGGCTGGTCAACCTACCCACCCTAACGAACCCCTTCAGAAATAAGGGATTAATAAGGCCTTACTAGCGAAACTAATGGTTCTAGGAGGCTTCGTTGGGGGGGTGGTTGGATTAGCCATAACACATCATAAAACTATCATTTTGAATTTCCAAAATTGATATGCTGTGATCAGTTTTGGCTATTTAGCTCCTCAAAACCCATCCCTTTTCTTTGCGGAGGCCTGTTGGACTGCAGGTCGCTTTGGACAGGGATCTGCCGGAATATTGTTTGGTTTGGATTTTTTTGGAAGAAGGGGGGGGAGGTGAATATGTCAATAGCCCCAAATCATCACTAATTCGTAAGGATTGGACATATTCCACCAAAAAATCGAGGTTTCTGCCAATCTCACCAAAACGGTCACTGTTTCGTGGGGGAGACGTGGCATTGTGGGTTTGGGCCCCTGAAAAAATCCGAGTAATCCGTTGTTTCAGAAGATTTCACCAATTGAAATCTTGAGATGTTGGTAGGACCTGTTATTCGTCAAACTTCTCACCAGTCCAAAAAGCATTCTTTTCTTGTATGATTCACCTCTTCATTATGTTTGGGACTTCCCATATCGACACTTTATTCTTAGATGCGATTGGAAAAACAGTTCCAAAAATCTCCACAAATGCTGGTGAAGGGTGGTGACTTGCTACCTTGCAGATTCCTGACTTGCAAAATTTGAACATTTTCTTGGATTTGCTTGTTGGATGCCTGGAAAAAATCCCAAAAATCCACCAAATAAGGACTTTTCATAGTTTTTGTGCCATGGGATCGAATCCGTACCACTCACTAAACAAATCCACGTCTTGGAATATTCAACTTGAGGTTTTCGCATCGTCCAAAACAAAAGCGTTTCTGGTTTGGACCGCCTTTCTAATATTTGTATTTTGGGTACCTGGGTCTGTTATGGTATGTTCCACGGGGCTGTTGGAATTTCCTTAGAAAACACGGTTGGTTTACTAGAGTGTCCATGGACGTATTACTAGAAAACAATTTGGTTACTTCACCTATTTATGGGACCTATCCAACCTACTTATACAGGGCGGATACGTCCTGTAGATAGGTGGTTATAATCCATGTACACTCCGGTAATCTAACATAGCAATGGAAAATGGACCCTGTGAAGATGTATTTCCTATTAGAAATGGAGATATTCCATTGCTATGTTGGTTTACCAGAGGGTACTGACTTCCATGGACATCCAAGTAGCGATGACTCCATGAAAGGTCCAAAGCCTACCGCGAGACGACCAGATCGACCAGCGTCCGATGCACCTTTGACCGATGTGTGTGATCGTCATAAGTACTTCACTTGGGGGGGGGGGTTCAGGAATTGAGTACAAAGCCATGGGAAACCCACATTTTATGGGCTTACCCTCCTGGGAACTAACATATCCCATCAAAAATCACTTTCGAAGATGATTTTCCTTTTCCCAAGGTGGGATATGTTAGTTCCCTGGAGGATAAAACCTGCATTTTTCATGTCGTTTTAGGGGTCCCAAAGGAGGTTGGTATCATGGGGGTTAATTTCACCTGCTTATAAATGGTAACTTCCTGGGACATCCACGTGCCCTCTCCGGTATTTTGTCTCAAGATGAGTCTAAAATGGCTGGCTGGAAAATGGACAAGTTGAGATGTAAAATTTCCATGGTATTTTCCTGAAAACTAACGTGACATTGGAAAAATCACCATTTTTAACACGAGATACATCTTTATTCATGGTTGTTTTTCCAGTGTCATGTTAGTTTTCAGGGGTGTATTGTCCTATTCAAAATGCCAGGGTAGTTTACTAGAGAGTAGCTGGGGAGCTGGTGGTTTCGTACCCCCAACATTGGGAGACTATACTTCCATTTTGACACCCCAAAATCTCGAAAGAATCCCAGATGTCTGGAAAAAAGACCATGGTGGTCCGCCCCAAAAAACCTGGCCTATCATTCTAGGATGACCCAGAAACTTAGGATGTAATGTCAACCCCGGATTAATAAAACCCTATTAGTGATTATTAAGGGTGGCACCCCCAAAAGTGCCCAGGTCTTGGAGACAACAACGATCACCATGGTTGCGCTCACTTAGTACGATCGTCATGGGATGATCCTCCAAGTAATGCTCCAAAAATTGATGTACAAGGTGATTCAAAGTGACCTTTTTGGGATGGTTAAGTGACCCTTTTAAGGGGTTAAGTGACCTCCAACTAGGGGATGAAAAGGTCACTTTGAATCACCTGGTACACCTCTTTTAAATGGGAAAATTGAAGCCTTGTCCCACCCCTCTAAGGCTCCTATTGGCTGATCTACTGAAATCACAGCGACTTGGAAAGGAAAACGGTTCCCGAAACGAGAAACTTTCGGGTGACTGAAGGAAAAGGATCCAGGATGGTTTGATCATGAGGGAACACTTCTAGTATTGACATATTTTTTTTTGCAAAAAAAAATCACCCAAGTACGGTATCTAAAAATGATAAACCGCGTTTGATTCCATTACCTGACACATACCGTAAGGGCCCCCCTAGAAATGAAATATCACCCCAGTACACCCTAGAAATCAAGTACCTCAGCCCTCAGCTGATAGTAAGAGAAATCTGCATCCATCTATCAATTTTCTTCTCTTACTTCATACCACCTTTGTTTACTTTTCTCATGAGTTGCTTGGCTCTCGGTGCTGTTTTCAGGGGTATCCATGGGCTTATTTTGTTCTTTTGACTTGGGGTAGTCCAGCTGCCCCGGTGCTGCAGCTTGGAATCACACGTGGACTCGCGGAGCGTCATACAGGGTGGTTGATTTCCGTGTTTGTGCGGAGGACAGTTGTATGAGGCGTGACGCCACCAGCCCACTGATCAATTCCTCATGTGGCGACTATTTTGGTCGTCAGTGCGTATTCGACTCCGGGAGGCCTCTGCTTGACTTTCAGTTCAACATTGCTGACCGGAATTAATGGCTATCCATGAACACATCAAATCCCTCTGAGATGGTCATCCAGGTCCTGCGATGGATGATGACGCCTATGGCAGCTATTTCCGACGCTGTTTCAGTTTTGCCTGTTATTTACGGCTATTTGGCGGGTTCGTCTAACATTAGTTCATTTACATTCTTTGAATTACCGCAAAGCCGTGTTGCAGCGTTTTGGCTTCTTTCTGTTACAACATATGTGTTTGTGGTGCTTCATAGTTACACAACAGTTACTCTTACTTGTATGCCAACAGATAATTTGACTGTTGCTGAGAAAATTCTATGCGTTCTTGCTTTGCTGGCGGTTGTTGGCGGTCTTGTTTATGCAGTCTCAACGCTTGGGTCTGGGTACCTCATTCTCGCCGAAACCGCCTAAAAACATCCTTGAGTTCACTAAGATGACATTGGTCCAAAATCACCCTTTTCAATAATAGGATATACATTTTTATTCATGGTTGGATGGCCAGTCATTCAGGATTTTTTGGTCATCCCTATCTGGGGAAATGATCCAATTTGACTAATATTTCTCAAATGGGTTGGTTCAACCACCAACTTGTCATGTGAGTTTCCAGGTGGTGTATATGGATGGCCATCAGGTTCCAGGTGGTTCTTTTTCGTCATATCACCCCCATCAGGTGTTCCACACCAAACGAACGGAATCTCTTTTTTAAAAGAACCACTCGTGAGGCCTCAAGAGGAGCATTTGGAGCATCTTGGTTCTGAGATTTTGAAACGAAATGTCTATGTGAGTTCACTGCTCATTGCACATGTAAGTTTACCTCCCACCCAAAAGAGGGAGGGGGATTTTATAATCACCTAGGTGGTGGCAACTCAAATATTTTCTATGTTCACCCCTACCCCATATTGACTGAAAAAAATCAGATGGGTTTAAGAGCCGGCCTTACATAATGTTGATGACTGAAATCCGGCGTGCACCAGTTGATATGGGAAACATCCCATTATTTACAGGGTTTTAGGACTATCCCAGGTGGTGATCGCCGGATTTCTGAACCATCAACAGTAGTTGGTGGTTTGAAAAAAAATATGTTCACCTTTTTCACCCTCACCTTACAGAAATGATCCACGACAACAAAAACACTTTGGGTTGGAAACCACCAACTAGTTCGGGGATAAAATGAAAGTTTCAACCACCTGAATAAGTTTTGATGATTTGAAGCCAAGAAGCCTAGGAGGACGTTGAAAGTTTGCGAAAAACATGTGATGTTTGTGTACTTCTGTTTCGCAACAAGACAGTGGGGGACAAAAAACGGAAAAGACATTGAGTGTTTGAAAAAAAAGTCATCATCCCCAAAACAGCTCGTATTTTGTATAAGTCCTAGGAAGGTTGGCATTCAAATGGATATAAAACAGCCGTTGCGGCAAGAGGCAGTGGCTGCTTTCTCAACAACTACTTGGTGGCTTCCAGTGGTGAACTAGCAAGTTGGTTCTTAACGCTATTTGATGTTCTTTGAGGGAACCAAGACTATAGTTCTATAATACACCAACTTTTAAGGCGGGATTTACGTCATCATCATCATCATCATCATCATCATCATCATCATCATCATCATCATCATCATCATCATCATCATTCACCATTCATCATTCATCATTCATCATTCATCATTCATCATCAAATTGGCAACTTGATGAACATGTGCAAGTCTATGAGCACCGGCCGGATTAGTTTCTTTTCCTGATTTGAGTGGACCATTGAAACCCGCTAGACAGTTGTTGATACCATGTTGAGTACTCCAAATCTTTGGCAGTCATTTTGTTTTTGTTGGACACATGATTTTTGACATCTTACTTTATGGCTAGTCAATACCCCCATCCCGCAAACGTATATAGTACCCCGGAGAATTTGGTGACCTTATGCCCTTATGCTCAGGGTTTGCCGGTTCCTTAACTTGGATTTGTTGTGTTGGTAACATCATGGCCAAGCAAATCTAAGATACTGTTGATACCTTCAGAAATCCCTACGAAAAGATCACCACCTGGGATGGTCTTATTATGTCTTATTATAAAACCCTGTAAAATAATGGGATAAACTACCAACCTCAACTGGTGAGTTTGCCAGATGTCTTCCATCAACAGGATGGCCTTGGCCGGCTATTTTTAACCACTGAGGTTGCTCTACATGTTGATGAGGCCTTCGCCTTCGGCACCTTGGCGAACCCATATGTTTTGTATTTGGAAGGCAACGTTGAAGGTGTTGGTGTTGTTGTTGTTACAGTGTATCTTATCGTCGTCTTCGTTGTTGTTGTTGTTGTTGTTGTTGTTGTTGTTGGGTTTTCTATAAATTATGTTTATAGATGTATAGTATATGTACAGTACATGCACATCATTGTTTGGTCCACCTGTAAAAGGTCGTTTGAGCTTCAGATCTTCACCAGGATGCATTGGGATTTGAAGCCCCTCCCAGGATGCTGGCTCGTCACCACCAGGATGACATTACGCTCGGGGATGCCGAACTAACATCAACAGTTATCCTGGGAAGGCACTACGATAAGCAAGCCAAGGTTTACACATTTGTTACTGCATTTCCAATCCCAATTGCTCCATGTATGGCTTGGGTTGTCCCTCTTCCCAGTAATAGTCCGTAGTTGAAGGGAACAGGTATCAGCTACAAAAAAAGTGATGATGCTTGTGGTCACTATTGCTTAGAATGTGGACAACCCAATGTACAGCATATTCCATTGCATTTGGCTAATTTGCATGAGGGTAAATGTAGCAAATATTCCATAGATGGTTGCCCCGGCATCTGGAAATGGAAAATGTGGAACATGACCAGCCGAAGCATACTTGCTTGGGGTGTTCCCATTTTCTTCCTGAGCAGTGGCCAAGTCGCGCTGGTTATTTGCTGTTTTCATGGGATCCAATACTACCCATGTTATATTCCAGCTTATAAGAAGGATCTCGGAACCAGAACCCATGGAGTTTTTCCATGGTTCATGTCATGTCACAGGGTTTTTTGACCTCATGTTACGCTCAGCAACATGGGCCGTCATCATGTATATCATGTCATCCCAGGAGCTTCGCGTGGAGTGGACCATCGACTGGGCCAATGACCTGAGGAAGAAGATCAGTGGCAATCGACTGGGCTCTTACAGCATCCTGACGTCGCAAGGGATAAGGCTTCCTGGTTTGAATTAGAAGGATGAAGCCAGAGTTCTATAAGAGAAGACCTGGTGGTTTAATACTTCTGGTGATTTAATCCTTTATTTGTCTTATTGATTTCAAACACCATGAGGATGAAAGCAGATACTGCTCGCTGTATTCCTTTGCATTTTTTTGAATTTAAGAATCAAACGTCTGCTCAGGCTTCGCGAGGAAAACATGGGCGAGCTGGACCCAATTCCATGCGAAAACGATTTCCCTTTGCGAATTCGCTTTGAGGCGGGCTTCGAAATCAGAAACCTTTCAGATTCAAAGGAGGTAAGTTTACATTTGATTTGCGCATTCCTGTTTTTCTTTTTCTTCTTTTTGGTTCATGTCTTGGAGGCTCCCTCTTCAGAAAAGATAGAGATAACTTGTGGTGGTGGGATTTTTGGAGATCATTTCATGTCAGTTGGAGGATTTTTTGTCCGAAGTTGGGACTGCGTTTAGATGCAGGAAAGGGCAAAAACGGATGACGAAGGTATGACTTTTACGCATTGCGTTCTCATGGGCGGAAGGGCTTTAGGGGTGGTGACTTTGCCAGATCCCTGTAGCTATATTTACCCCCTAAACTACCCAGATGTAGGTAAATAGACCATACGTTGAATGTCTGGGTATGGAACCAATCAGTATATATTTATAATCATTGGCAAGTCATAAGGCTCATGAGCTTAGGTTTGTTTAGTTGGTTGTTTTTTTTTCCGGATTCTGCCATAGTAAATCGCCATTTTTCACCACCATTTGGGAGGCTATTTTTGGAACGTCTTCCTTTTACCTCTCACCGATTGGATTTTTTTCTCAGGCCAATCAAAGTGATCGTGTCACGTCATATGCCCAGCCTGGACACTCAGGGTTGTCAGTGGTAAGTTGTGGATTTATGTTTTACAACTATGACATTTATAGGGGTTATAGCCCGCATTTATAGGGCTAACAACACCAATTACCCATTGATAGCGATTATTAAGGGATCATGGTGGCTAATAACCCTTTATCTATAGTACGCTTGGATTTGTTTTAGTTGGTGATTGTTTACGGATTCGATCCTATGGGACTCATCACCATGAAAACATCATTTGGGGGAATATGCTAACCACCTTAAGCAAGTCGAAGACTGTAAGGGGCAGAGATCCTTTAGTTGTAAGGTGTAGCTGAGATGAATTGACCCCTACGAAGTTCCCTACGTTCATGCACTGGCAGGATGAAAGTTATGCTTGTTGAGCATCACAAGATGTAACACCCTTTCCCCCTAGAATCCTCCAGTGGTCACTTGTTTTTTTTTTTTTCGGGTGGTCGGATTTCTTCCTGAGAGACTGTAAAAAAAATATTAGTTTAAAACAGGGTGAAATCTGACCATCCTGCACTGGCCACGTAAAATGAGCTTCCTAATTCGATCCGCTGCTGACCAAACTGTTCCTGATAGATTGATATCAATCCCAAGAAGCATAAACTTTTGTCCCCCTGAAGTATAACCTCAGATTAGTGTCAGTCGATTGGAAAAAACACAAAGTCATATTCCCCAATTAAGTATTTGATAGTGAGTTGCCATGGTAGAATCTGTGAAAAATCACCAACTAAACAAATCCAGGTCACCTCAGTTAGCAATGGGTACCACCAGGAATTTGCATCCACAATGTTGGTGGCTGTGATGTAACCTTTTTTCGAAGAATATCACAAGTTATGGGGGTAAAGGGGACACGAAAATTCATTCCCAAATATCTTTTATATCTTAGATTTTCACCAGACCCTTTTTATCAACAATTAATGAAGGAATTCCTTTCATTTGGGAACTTTGTTGATGCCTGGGGGTAGGTGTAGCGGGGTATTTTGGATCTTGGAAAATTGGAAGGTCATTCCTAAAGATCCAGCCGGTAAGTGATGATGGCAACTCATGGTGAAGGGCCATGGTTTTTTGGAATGAACCTACACTCGTTTGGTAATCTAACATAGCTATCTAATTGAAAGTTATCATTTTTCCGGTAGGAAATACAGCTGCAAATCCTAAAAAATATCCAACCAGCTATCTTAGATTACCGGGGATGAGTCGACGTATAGAAAGTGATGATCATCCATGCCCCGTTTATCGAACACTCAGGCGCGACTTGTCAAGGCCAATGGTATCCCAAAGCCATCCGAGGAGGGGGTGCAAATCGTGACGAGGAAATGAGCAACGAATTTCCGGTACTAAATGAGGAGCAAATGAGAAATTGGATATCTGCCTGGTGGTTTCAAATATTTTTTGGAATTTTCACCCCGAAAATTGGGGAAGTGATCCAATTTGACTAGTATTTTTCAGATGGGTTGAAACCGTAACCACCAACTAGATATCTTGGCCATTTGTTTGAGTTCTTTCTGACCAGGGTTCAAACCTTTACTTCCCGGAACTCGCTTTGCAAGGTAAAAATCTACACGAACCACAAAAAGCCTCCCAAAAACCAAACTAAAACAAAATGTTGCGAAATGCTTCTTTGTAAACACACATACAACAGAAACAGTAGCAGCAAACAACAATTGTTGAAAATCACCATGATCATCTAGTTTATTTTTTCAAAGTTCGCCTTCATCGAAAACACGTTTCCAGGAACACTGGGCGGAAAGGCAAAGGACAAGGACTGAGAGACGCTGGGGGACGAAAACTGGGTCCTAATGGTTGGACAAGTTTGAAGCCGTGGATGACAAGTTTTCAGGGCATCAGACTGGATGTTCAAATGTCTGGTATGTTTGGAGAAGGATTTTCTCTTATCCCAAATGCTCCAATGTATTGAATAATTATTTAATATTTTTCACTACATTTACCATAGATCTAAGGCATTCATGTAGGCAAATATACCAGTCCCATGGAGCATATGGGTATGATTCATGTTGTTTTTTGTCCAGCCTGCATTGACTGTCACATTGATTCTAGTCGCTTTGAAGTTCCAAACGAACCCGACAGGAGTTCCAGCAGAGTCATTCACCGTGTCAGTTTTTGGGAAAGTCCCAGCTGGTTCTTAGGGTAGTCATTTGATTCTAGTCAATTGATTGGGGCATGAAATTTCGACCTATTTATAAATGGGGGTGCATTTCATAAGCCATTTCCTGAGCATAAGTATCAAGCAGCTAGGATTCAATAGAAATATAACATTCCGGATCAAACCGCCAGACCTCTCAAGGTTTTTTAAATAAATGTGCTGGTGAATGGAGTCGAGAAACCCACTCCAAGAAAAGAGCCTGAAGATATTTTTTTGCTTGGTGAATGATGTCATGTCATTTACTGGGCTAAAGGACATGTTTTCTTTAACCCACCCCACCAAAAAAAAGATGGGGGTAAGTTTAATGATTCCCAACTTGACTTGTTTTGCACATTTTGTAGCTGAACAGTGATCAGTTCACCCTGGTTACTTTGGGATCAAATACTAGGGCAGTCATATGGGGTCTCTTTCATAAACCATTATGGCTGAGTAGAAACTGATGGCTAAGAACTATATGTGCTGGGGTATAAACTCCCATTTGTTTCCATATAATAGGGGATGGTCGTCAAACCCATAGTAGGGGTTTATATACTTCTTACAGGGATTTCCAATATAAGGATTTTAGACCATGGCATTTATAGCTGGATAGGGTCCATGAAACTGCCGTATTTACCTCATTGATTTTCTGTCAAGAATCAAACGACATGGTGTATGTATATGTCTATATATATATATATTATATTTAATGAATACCGTAGAATACTTGGGTGTTGCTAAAACCTTGTAGAAGTGGGGAAATAATCGATTCATCTTTACAAAGCGAACCCTATTAACCTTCATTATCTATTGTGAGCCAGTGATTAGGCCGGACCAAACACACAATACCATTGTAACAGGCATTAGACACAAAACACTTGCCTATGACACGCTTCCTCCACTGAGCTTTTCCATTTGAAGGGGGGGGAAATTCTTCCCAGCTGAGAAGTATAAGATGCTATTGTACAGTATTGGGCCCCAGTTCACTGTTGGGTACGGGGATGCAAATTCCTGGTTATTCCCTAGTACAACTGAAGTTAAGTAGGGCTTCTTGGGAGTATATCTCATGTACAACTACATGCCCCTCACTGTAAGGATGTCGTCATTAATTTGAATGGAATGTAACGTTTGGGTTTTGAATACTGCCCAATTGACCAATGAAAACAACCCGGGATGAAACTCAACATCTCAACCCATTTACAGGGTATATGATAAGCCATTATAAGAACTCCGATTCACCCAGCAGGATTCATTCAATTGTATCATTCAGCTTTTTGATTGAAATACTCCATGTGTGTTGCATTCTCACTGTCATTTGGTTGCTGATTTTGGTTGCTCCATTGCCCTTTCGGTGTGTTTGTTCCACCGCAGGAAAAGGGAAAATGACCTTGGTGTCCACTTCAGGAGTGGCAAGGGGGGACCAACCAGTTTTGGTAGAGTTGCTATGGAAAATGGCCTGGCCGCTATTCCAGGCACACTCTGGGCCTTGTGGAACCCAGTTTTTTTTGCCTTTTTTTTTTGGTCGGCCGAAAATTCCCAGGAACTGCAAACCTCGAGCGTGAAGAGCAAATGGAGGTCAGATTCGTGAAGGGGATTGGCTGGTTTTAAGTGAAGAAGGTCAAAACATTGAAATGGAAAATTCGCGGTTGAACCAACCCTGGGTTCAACAAACAGTGGGAAAATAATCGAATCGCTGATGTTATTAGTTGGGACCTGATATTTGACCTTCATGGAATCCATTGTGAGTTACAGTCAAAATAGGCAGAAAGAAAAGGTTTGCAGTGTCATTTTAAGGGATGTTTCAAGCAGTCATTTTGGCAACGCCTTCATTGGACATACGAAATGGCAACAAAAATTCTACAATTTTGAAAGAATATCCCACAGTATCACCTCAAAATGCACATCCATGTCAATGAGTATCGAAGTCGCATGGATCCTATGAGTTATGAAGCCGCCCTTGTATCTGGGTGATATACTTATAATCGTAGCCACTTATCTCGTAGGAATGAATGTGTTGACTGCAATTAGTCAATTAGTATGTAT
Source organism: Breviolum minutum Mf 1.05b.01 (assembly GCA_000507305.1). Classification (NCBI taxonomy): domain Eukaryota; class Dinophyceae; order Suessiales; family Symbiodiniaceae; genus Breviolum; species Breviolum minutum. Next base: position 8,370 of record DF243733.1, on the reverse strand, counting down.
ACCTGCATGGCAGATTGAGGGGGACCCTTCAGTCTAAGCGAACCCCAACATACCCCGGAGATTACCCCAGAAACCCCCGAATGAAAGGAATTCCTTCATATGCTGGTTGAGGGTCTGGAGTATGTTCCAGGGGTATGGCATGTTGGAGTTTTCTTAGAATATACCTTAATATACCCATAACCAAACTTCAAGATATTGAAGGGCACATTCCAAGAAACTGACATTATCCCGAAAAAAAACAAAAAAACATCTTCCCAACTATACATCCAACAACTTGGAAATTCAGGTGAATCGTTTGGCTGCAAACTTGGGACAAGCACTTCTTGCGGGCAATTGGTTTGAAGTGAATCGACTGATGAAATCACCCGAGCACCTTGGACCTATGAGGATTTCATGGGGGAAAAATCTTCATCGAAATCATGGGAAAATCAACTGTATAGTTTTTATTGTTGGGGCTAGATATTTTGCCATTTAAGACTCATCTTCAAAAAACTGGGCGGCTCAACTACCGAAAGGGAAAAGGCACTGCCGAAGTGTAAAGATGATTCAATGGCTGTGTTGTTGTTTTTTGTGGTTGAATGTTGCTGGCCTTTTTTTGGAAAGAATGAAATGAGCCTAGTCTTTCTTCAACAGACATGGAAGCGGAGAAGTACCTTCCCTTTAATAAATCATTTTCAATGAAACTGACTCAAGCTGTTGAAGGAAACAATCATGTCGCAGGGGCCATTAGCATCATTAGCGAAGCATGTGAGCAGTGGCCCTGTGGATCTGCTGCATATAGGGCAACCAATCAACCAATCAACCAACAGACCCAAGCTTCATCACCATCTGAGGGAGGTTTGGATGTTGGCCTGCAGTGAGTGTGGATCACGACAATTGCAAGAGGTGGATGGGGTGGATGATTTGCCCTAAGAATCAGCCGGGATCTCAAGTCACAACAGTGGCCACTACAAGATCCATCAACCCGAACCCAAAGCTCAAAAGCAGAGGGCGTCCTTCACCTTCTTTTTTGGGGGAATGGTCCCCAAAGCTGATTCTTAGGGTGGTGTCATGTTGTGGGTGCCCAGGGCTTCCCAGGGCTTTGCAGGCCAAAATGTGAGACAAGTCATGGGGACTTCAAGGGTCAGGTTGTGGAATTATACTACCTTTGGTTTTATATCTTTATTTTTTACATGTTCTCCCGTGGAGATGAGAAAAACATGCCCCAGAAAATTCTTATCCATGAAAGTTTTTGCCTCACTCAACCAATGGCTAACCGGCTAACCTTTTGGGGATTCCATATTGAGTAGGAAAAATAAAGTTTTAACTACTTTTCTTTTCATGGCTCTTTGGCTGAGTAAGAAGCTGCATTTGATGGGGATTTGGGTGTTTTTTTGTGTATCAACAAATGGTTGTCCGCTTGGTGGGTTCTTGGAGGATCATCCCATTTAGTAAATAGTTAGCAGCCATGGTGATCGTAAGTCCCCAAGACCTGGGATTGTTCCCCTTCCATTTGGCCGAACTCTTTTGCTTCTAAATGGGTGCGATCCTAACTACTGAGCTACAGATGATCCGAAAAAAGTGGCCAGCAATTTTAGGCCTATCATCAAGTGAGAAACCAAACCGCCTTGAGCCGTCTTAACAGTCTCCAGCCTTGGATATTTGGCCAAGCAAATCCAAATTCTCAAGAGTTCAATACGCCATCTGAGCAATGACTCAACAGAGGACCCTTCAGTATGTGGCCGTTTTTTTTTGGGGGGGGGAGGAAATTCCTGCCTATGTTTACATTCCAAGATTATTTTTTTTGAGCCATAAAAATCAACCTTTCCATGCATCGTATACCTATTAAGTCAAGTCGAGTGAACGTATTCACACATTCAACCTTGGGGTATCCCCCACCCACGATGCCAGTGAAATAATAATGTGTTCATTTTTATGAAGGGCCCCCTATAAACCTTCACTTTCAACTGTTAGTGGGCCAGGGATACCCCCAACATTCAACCCTATGAGAAACTCTACCCATATTCCTGGATTGTTTCAAAATAAGCCATAAAATATTCGGATCCGGGAACCTGAACCAAATGAGTACTGGATTCCATGGTGAAAATGTCATTATCCATGGTCATTTAGGGATTCATTAACAACCATTGTCCATTAATAAGACCCGCTACTGTTGATGAAAGAAATCCGGCTAACCACCTGGGATTTTTAAAACCCTGTAAATAACGGGATAGACTACCTATGAACTGGTGTAGGAGTTCTTCCATCAACAGTAATAAAGCCTTATTTCTTTGGGGGGTGGCAGTGGGGGAGGGGGGGGTATCTTTCACGCTGCCTACCGCCACCAGCTTTTGCGTACCTCGAGCCACAGTGAACAGGCACAGGATGTTTTGGGATGATCGCAACGAAAAGTTAGAAACAAAACGGAAACTTTGAAAATGTTGTGTGTGTGTAGGGTGCCATGGGTTATTGAAAGAAAAGAACACTGTATAAGATACCCTCCCTGAAACTAACATACATTGAAGTAGTCCCTGAAAATTGATGGTTGGAAGATGGAATCTCTTTTTGGGTCCCGGCCTGTTTTCAGGGGCTTTTGCTCTTAGTTTCAGGTAGGGTAATCGGTAACCATTGCCATGTTTCTTACTATAATGTGCCGATCCTTTCTTTCTTTAAACAATAATAAATAGCTCCAGTTTTTTTTCTCATAGTGTTCTGAAGGGACCTACAAAAAAATGTGGTAGAATTTGTACATTATGGGAAATTTCCTCTAGTTTGTATTCAGAGAACTTTTCCTAAGCTGGAATCGTTTGGAGAAAAATGGTGAAATCCTTACCCTGGAAGTCGTTGCCACCATTTTACCATTTTTGACCCTCATAACCCTGAGTTAACGTCAGGAAGTCAAGCACCATTAAAGAAAACTGGTGAAACTCCCTTTGGATGATGATAAACCTTTAGTATATAACAAACATGTGCAACTCGTAAATCCCAAGCTGTAAAAAATGGTGACCGGTTGGATTTCCAGGGTTTATGAGAGTTGAATCGATGTCAGTAGCATCACCCCTCTGAAGATGTTGATGACGACATGTCATACAGAGGCAGCTACTTTGAGGATGGGCCCAGTTACGAAGTAGTTAGGATCACCCCCATGTATAAGCCATTTTCATGGCCATTTGGAAGGGGAACCCCACAGGTCTTGGGGACGAAACCATTCAATCACCATGGTTGCGCTCACTACGAGAAAAGATGGTGCAGTGCTATATGTTTGGCAGCCCAGGACAGGGCGATGGCAAAGATGAACAAAGAGAGACGTGGCAGGTACATGATCTACAAGAACAATGGAAGTAGCCATTTCATGAATGGCGAATCGACGGTGCACATGTTCCGCACCCTCATTGCAGAAGCGTTTGACCTCCGACGAACATCCCTGAAGTTGCATGGGCATAAAGGGATGCTTCTAGCGGATGCGTTTAGTGGAAACGCAAGCAAACGAGAAGGCTTGGCCTGGGCGTTCCAGACTGGACCGTTGTTTATCTCAGTTGGCAGCACCGGCATTTCCGTTACTTGAAGTCTTTTTGTCTTTTTCAGATTTTGGTGCGTGAATATGTGTATACAAAATGTATTGTGTGCATTGCATGCAGCTTGCTACAGAAGTTTTGGTACTACTGTAGATCTAACAAACCTAAATGGGATGATCCTCCAAGTAGGAGCTGAGAATCGCAGACCAAAAGCTTCAATTTGTTGTGGGTTTCCAGGGTGACCCTCAGTAGCCAGGATTTGTTTTGTCACACTGATTTCTTGCCGGATTCTACCATGGCAACTCATTATGAAACAGCCTTATATTTGGAAATATGTGTTTTGCTTTTTCCAATCAACTTATAAGTAACTTATAAGTATATAAACCAATCTAAGGTAGGTATGGTACAGTGACATAGACTCCTAGAGAAATGATCTCAACGGCCCATTTGAATCCATTTCATTCAAAGGGCAGATGGGGAAAAAACCCTTAGAAGAAAACCCTAGGGGGTTGTTCCATAAGCATTCCCCTATGTTGTTTCTATAACCCATGCATAGTTGATTGCATGGGTGGTATAGTATATAATTCAGGTACCCTCCCAAGGTTAACACCGCCAAAAAGAAAAGGTAGGCAAGTTTCAGGTCTTCGACCGCTGGTCTAATTCGTCAAAACCCAGCGAGTCGGCGTGGCCATGAACAAAATAAAAGATGAATCATAAATAAACCCTTAAGGCTTACCTAAAAAAATGATGGTTCATTAACCATATAGGAAAATTTGCAAACTTGGACTTCCAATAAGAGCGAATGTCCTGGAAAAACGAGTGGTTTACAGCGTTATAGCCTTTGCTTGTTGGGATACGGCTAAGAATTTTTTATTTCCCCGAGCTTTGCTTGCTGTTCGTTTTCCCGAGTGAAGATGTTTACTCCAGGCAAATTCAGAAGTGACCTAATTCCCTGCCCGCTGTTGGGAATTCTCCCGTACATGGTGGTTTAGGATGAGAACATTCGCCCCCCTACATTCAGGTTTACAGGAGGTGGGCAGGAGGTGGCCCCCCCCTCCCCGCCCCCCCCTCCCCAACTGTTGATGCAAATTCCTAGTTATTCCCTTATTACAACTGAGATTAAGTCAGGGTTAACTTGGGTTCAATAATCTCATGTACAACTAGGGATTTCCGCCCCTTACTGTAAGACATTTATACCAATTTGCCCAGTCAAAATTATCTCAAAACAACTCACCTTGCTGTGTGGCTGTGATGCATTTCACCACCTCGCAGTTTTTTCCAAAGGCGGCGCTGAAATCTCAAGCTGTAGACAAGGTGCGCCACACTGGAAGCCGAAAATCATAGCAGGGCGCTGTAACTGAATGATGGCATTGCGGCCATCTTTTTGTTGGAAAGAAAACATCACCTGGCAACTAATTTCCAGTTGGGTGTTTCCGAAAATAGTGGTACCCCCAAATCATCCATTTTAATAGGGTTTTCCTTTATAAATCATCCATTTTGGGGTACCCAATTTTTGGAAACACCCAGTTGAACTTCCAACCAAACCCCCCATTTCGGGCAATTTGTTTTTCTCAAGTTTGCGATGGTGACCTCCAACGGTTCCGTGGGATCCTTGAGGTCATTGCAAGCGAAATCACTTGGCAAACTAGGATGACCTGGGAAATCCTAGTGTACCAAGTTTTCTTAGGCAACTGGATTGCTGGTTTTAGGGGTTTCCAGTTGATGGAGAATAACAGCATAACGGCTGTTTTCAAGGAAGTTAAATTTAAATGTTGAGAGTCCCGTGATGTATGGAGATATGGTGCATGTTGGTCTTTGTTTGAGGGTTCTTTTTTGTTGTTGTTTTTTTTGGTCGCTGGTCAAGAATTTTTCGGCGCCTTCACATTTCCTCAGCTAGATGTTTCGGATTCCAAGTGCTTGGACCAATCGTGGGAGGGTGTTTTTCTTTCTGCCTGAACACAATATCTAGCTTTTGGACCCCCTCCAAGAAAATTGCAGGCGGTAGTTTTTGGATCTCCAAAGTCAACAGTGACTTGAGATCCTATGAAGGGTGGTGATTTCTTTTTGTTGCTTTTTCAGATGGGTTGAAACCACCTACCCTCCCCGAAACTAACATAGTCCCTAAAAATAGGCCCTCCCAAAAGGAAACTAGTATTGCAACCATCCATTTTCAGGTGCTACGTTAGTTTCAGGGAGGGTAGGTTTTTGTTGGTTTGTTTGATTTGATTCGTCACTTCTCGAAGTTTTTTCACACAAAAAAAATCACAGCCACACCTGCAGTTTGACCAGATTTTTTTTCAAGATGGAATGGCTTAAAAAGAGGAGACATCATTTTAATCTTTGGCCGGAATCTTCCCCCAAAAGCAGTAATATACCTTTGCTTCTGTTTAGTATTAATATATATGATATATGTAGAGTCTAGGTGGTGGCAACTCAAACATTTTTTTATCTTCACCCCCGCAAAATTGGGGGAAATGATTCAATTTGACAAAGATATTTTTCTAAGAGGGTGGGAACTCAACCACCAACTAGTTTCAATGTTCAGCTTCTATGTGTTACATCTTGATGCTTCCAACTTACCCGGATATTGTTGGGTCCCTGAGGTGATTCTTGGCCTGCAATCTCACGTGCTGGAGGCGGGGATGTTGGGTTTGTGGGTGCACCCAGGTGCTCCAACCAGCCCACAAGGTCTGTTTCCCGGTTCAGGATGTTGCAGGAAGTTAGGATCAATGGTTAGTAAATGGGTTATGACTGACCTACTTATAAATGGGATATGTTAGGATTATAACCACTATTTTTCAGATTTCATGTTGGCTTTAGGGAGAGTATATATAGGATTCCCCATGAAGTAGCGTTTATGAAACGGGTTACTTTTCTGTGAAATGGACGTATGTAGGGCAGCATTTCATAAGAACACTCATGGAGGAATATATAGGGTGTTTGAAATGAAGTCCTTCCTTTTGTCCTGTAACAAGATCTTATATTAAACATTTTTATAGATATTATAAGCGGTTGCAACTGCAACTTTGGGTGCCGCATACTTTTGCTTGTAATGACTACACTCCCAAAGTTTAACAGCTCTCCCCTCAAAAAATGACCGGACTGGAAGACAAGCCTTTCCCATGGGGCCCCTGCAAATGTTCAAACGAAAGAACTGTAAGAAATTCCTCTTTGAGTACAGCTCTGGGTTGTCTTACTAGCTGTTGATGGTTCAGAAATCCTGCGAACGATAATCCATCCCACTATTTAGACCGTGGAAGTCCTTGAAACCACCATTTTTATAGGTTGCTTTACAGGTTTCACCAGTTTTGCAAGTCAACTTGCTTACCATCATCCAAAAAGTTAACCACTTTTTGTCAAATGGTGGTTGTCCGACTTTCTAGGTAGATACATGCGTTCATACAAATTTTCTGAGAGTTGCCCGGATTGGACGTGTGCGATATCCCAGATTCGTCATCCACCCCCGAGTAGCTACTTGGAACACCTCAGTAAAACAACCATCCTCGGACCTGGATTTTTGCCACTACCTGAAAAACTTGCAACTTTCCAAACCCCCCCCCCCAAAAAAAAACAGGATTTCCCAGTTGCCTTACAAAAAAGATGACCTGCGAATTCCTAGGGTTTTCCAAGCCTTTGAGAGGCGACGGTAGGAAGTCGAGGAAGCTTTGCCAATTACGTGCTGCAAGCTCTTATCCAGGCACCAATTCTTTGGGGGGACGGAACGCGGTAGGTTGGAAAGAGACGGCACGACCCGGTGGTGGCAACTCAAATATATTTTGGAATTTTCATCCCCAACCCTGGGGAGATGATCCAATTTGACTATATCATATGTTTCAATTGGGTTGGTTCAACCACCAACTGAGAGATTAGACCACTGGAAAAGCAAAACGTTTTGAACCCAAAGTCATGGAGGTGGATGATTCAGATGATGTGCCCTTTTAATTGGGTGATTTGTAGGTGAACCATGTTAAGTCTCAGGGGTGTTGTGTGATACTCTTAAAACCCTAGACATCCAAACACCTCCTGAGGTTCGGTATTGGACCACCAAAACATAGCCTAAAACACGTTGTCAGTAGGTGTTTGGATGTCTAGGGAAGGTTTTTCTTGGTTTGTGTCTTAGACTATGGGAAGGTCTACCCACACGAACGTACTTTTTGATTTTTAATGGATAAGGATCTGATCTTGAGTGACAGAACCATAGTTTGCTCTTGTAAATACAACTGCAGCTCGTGTAAATATACAAATCTTGAAATTCTTTTTGAGTAGTTCCAAGTTACACGTATGATTTTCCTGGAAGATTGCGGAATATCTTCAGACATTTGTCTTGATGATTTTACCATCCGATTGAAGCAGCTGGGAGTCTTTTCGAGATGCCTCATAACTTTACTTCCAAGAAGGTCTTTCTGGAAAAATCGTTGTTTTTTGGCAATGCACAGGTGCCAACCTCTAAAAAAGGTGGACCATCTTCAAGCCAAGATGTTTTCCCTCAGGAAAATGGCTTTGGATCAGATGAATCTATGTAAGCACAACGTGTTGTCAAATTTATTTTTCCAACGCCAAGTCTTGTTGAAGGTAACTGGTGGTTTGTTGAAATCTCTCCGATGATCTCATTTTTTTGAGGGGTATTGGGGTTCCGTGTCCCTAGATTCATGCGGTGCGTACAGGTGAAAAATCCAGCGATAAGACCGAAAGGATGGTATCAAACTCATCTTGGACCATGGGCCAATATGGGTGTTTCCAAAAATAGTGGTACCCCAAAATGGATGGTTTATAGTGGAAATCCCTATTAAAATGGATGATTTGGGGGTAACCCTATTTTCGGAAACACCCTCATATATATATATATATATACTTGGAAGGTTTCGGCTCAGGTTCC